>QANT01002669.1:0-90447 GCA_003254885.1 Purshia tridentata
AAAAATTTAGTTTCAATTTCAGTGTAACTGTATTTCAGAAATACAGAAATACAGTTACACTGAAATTGTATTAATGAATGTATGTGTGCGACTGTATTAATAAATGTATGTAGTTTTGAAATTTAGTTTCAGTGTATTTGTTTTTTAAAAATTTAGTTTCAGTTTCAGTGTAACTGTATTTTAGAAATACAGAAATATAGTTACATTGAAACTGTTTTTTTAGTGAAGGTGTAACTGTTTTTTCAGTTAAGGTGTAATTGTTTTTAAAATACAGTTATACTGGACGCGTGTCAGTCCGTGTCAGAGCGTGTCAGAATGGTATAAATGGTATTATAATTTTTAGGGGGTTTTGGGAGAATTTTTATATAGGTGGGGGCTTAAAAAAAGTTTTTTGATGATTAGGGAATTTAAAAAAATTTACTGTTTTAATAATAACTTTGCTGTCAAAAAAAATATAGCTTTTTAAATTTAGTAAATTACTTTCAAGTCCATTTTATAACTTTTAATGATAAGTCCACTTAAAAACTTGCAATGTTAAATAAGTCTACTTTGTAAATAAAACTCATGTTATGACTTTTACAATTCAAATAGTTATTATCGTACAATTAGCAATTGTCAAGTACTCAATAACTTTTGTGTTACACGTTTCTTATTAAAATTAACTAGGTTGAAAATTTCGAGTAGCAAGTGGACGGGATTATTAGCTAAATTTTTTAACTAAACTTTAAAACAAATAACTCTTAAAATTTCCATGTATAACGTTATCATCTAGTAACTAAATAAAAAAAAATAGAAAATCTGGTAGTCTTAAGGGAAACAATAACTTCTTTATTTTTTTATTTTTGAATGGTAAACTAACAGTTTTGAATCTTTGATGATATGATAAAATATTATTATAACATTCAGAATTTATAGCAACGTATTATTGCTCAATTAGAAGTTTGTAAGATGGTAAACAATTTATAATACATATATATAATATTTCGTTATCATCCCTACAAAATTATATTGTATACAACTGGATTAAGCCTGTTGTCTAAAACCAAAAATATTTTATTAATTCTTATTTCACATCCTACCTTTATTAAATTCATGTTAGTTGTAAATCATTTTCAGTTGTATCTTTAAGGAACTAGCAGATAAAATTAAGTGAATTCTTCTAATAAACTGAAGCAAAATTAATATAACATGTATATCTGAGCTTAGCTAGCGAGCTTTCAATTTCGTTCTATGGTAAAAAGCTAGCTTTCAATTTCAAGGTGGATGGAATGTGCACTTATTGTGAGTTGTTATGCAACATTTAGAGGGAGAAGAAGGTCATGATTTCAAGAACGCCCTATTTTCAATTCACAAGAATAAGCAAATCATGACACGTACAAAGCATTTGGTTTCCAAATTAAAAGAGGTGATCAATGAGAAGCCCATGTTGGAAAAGCAACAATTTGGTCATGTACTCGTACAAGGAAATTAAATCAATCAATTTCACAACTACACCATGCACAATAATACAAAACCAACAACTTTGTTCCATCTTTATACCAAATGACAATTAGATTTTGATACAATTAGGGCAAACCTCATGGCTTTGAGATAAAAGCATGGGATTGCCAATTTGCCATACCTTCAATTAATCATGGCTAATCCACTTTAAACCCTTGAAGTAATTACCTTGTTAATTTAATTAAAATTGTTTGATAAAATAGTTTTAAAAGATAATTTATATATATTTTCTAAGCGTGAATAATGGACATTAGTATTTCCACATACAAAAAATTTATAAACCCGCCATTGCAGGTTACTATTATACATCCCAAAAAATAAGGAAATTTTGGATGTGTAGTTGCTTGAAGAACAACAAATGCCAAATATGGAATAGATACATATCATCATAAATTAAGGCAGAAACCATTTCTTCACGGCATAAATATTAATCAAAGACGATCGAGCATTGTTTTGTTTTGTACTACAAGTCTAACTACAAGATGCTAAACTAGAGAGGCGAATGCTTGGCTTCTCTTCAAGGAGAACCCAATTCTTCATAACCAAGTTGACCAAACCCTAATTAACGTTGTATTCTTAATTTTGATGCTTATTGTTTTGGCATTGTTGGTACAGTAATTTATGACTTTAAGATTCCATTTGGATGCACCCTCCTCAAAGTAAAACATTTATTTGTCTAGGACAAACAACCCCATTAAATTTCCAAATAAATAAATTAAGATTATCTAATGCTATCCCTTATTCAACTCCACAAGTAACAATAAATTAAACAAATGAAAATTATTTCTAGTATTGATTCGGTCAGTTTCATTTACATAACAAATAAACGCTAGCCGCATAGTAATAATAATTTATCTTTAGTTTGGAAAACTACTTGGTCTTGAGTTTTGAAAACTTTTTTATCTTTTAGTATTAATAATTTTATACCCAATATAGATTCATGTACACTAAAATACCATTCTATAATTTTCAATTTTGTGTGGATAAAACACAATGGACTTGTACTCATCATGAACACCAAGGACACGTCACACAAGGTAGCTTGTTCGTGTCCTTTGTATATTGAGCGCGTGAGATAAGTACATGCCAAGTGGGGCCACACACTGCAATTTAATAATGTACTTAAGGGCCCATTTAACCCACAGAATATTCCGTTGTCCAGATGCAAACCATGGGCCGGTAGTCCTTACGAGCTCGGCCCAGCCCACTTATTTAGAGGAAATTGGATTTAAATTTGTGAAAGCAATCCAACGGCTTTCGCCACCGTACGGGACACATGGCAAAGCTTTCTCTAAACGACATAACGTCCCTCTCCAAATAACGCCGCGTGCCCTGCTAACGACATTAAAAACAGCTTTACATAAACAAAAGAAATTGCTCTGCTTTCCCAAAATAAACCCCTGTTTCTGGTTTTCGGGTCCATCCAGGCATCCATGGCTCACATAAAAACTAGTAACACACCCAAGTACTCAACGGTTATTGCATATGGACCCCACCACCCTTAACTTTTATGATTTTCTTCGCCCGGGCTTTCACTATCAATTTGGTCCAATTTGCCCAATAATCTAAAGTATTAATGTAAATCTCAATGTTTAAATATTTTGGAGTCTCTATATTATTTATTTTGCAATCCAAATTCTATATTTACTTATCTTTATTTAGCAAAGAATATAACCCTAAAATCACATAACTCAAATGATTTACTTGAACTAAACTTATAGCCAATATGGCCACTTTCTCCTCATATACTTTCTTCTACAACAATTATCTATGCATTATTCACCAATTACATATCATGATCCAGTTAATTTATTATTTACAAGACTGTTTATACTTGCTAAAGGTGTTACTATACATCAACAAATTAGTGATATAGTAACGTTTCTCTATGATTTATTTACAATAAAATTCGAATATGTCATTATATAAAAGTAAAATTGCGCAACTATAGTGATTAGTGATAGGTTGCATATTTATTTTTTTAAATACATAAATAGGGCGAGGGGGATTAAAAATTAGGTTTAAGTGGAATTTTGATCTTTGAAATGTCTTTACAAAGAAAAAACTGTGGAAATGCCTCTTTTTTGTTGTTTCATACTTCCATGATTCCATCTATAAACTTCTCTTTTTTGTTTTTTAAACTACATATGTTAACTCACTAACAAAACACTAAATCCTGTTAATTTCGGGGGCTTTTTCGTCAAAGAAGGCGCACCAACCACCGCAATTTAACTTGGAAGTTAGAAAAAATTAAAAGGACGGTGTTGCCCTATTGCACATTCAGCCATGTGGCCACAAAACTCGACCAAATTAATATTGTATCTCCCCTCAAAAAGGGACATTTTCGTCAAAATACAGTCAATAAAAAATGTTTAAACAAAACCGATGGTTTTTGAAACTTGACCATGCCACGAACGTGAGGCAGTTTTGAGATTGAGAGCCTCCGTATCACGAGGGGGCAACTACCCCGTCTTTTTAACTAAAATGTTGAGGGCAGTTTCGGTATACAATTTGGACCCTCATCACCACGACCCAACCAAGACCATAACGTGGCACCTTGCAACATAGACAACGAAACGGACCGGGTTGGACAGAAGACACGTGTCCACACGTGAAAGATTAAATACAGCACCACGTAGGATGAATACGTGGAACGAGAGTGTCCTAGTCAGCAGCACCAAGCCCTTCTCTTTTTATAGCTCACACCATCTGCTCCAGCTCTTTATCGTCCCGTTAAAAAAGCCATAAAAACCACATACACGGAGGAAGCTCTCATTGAGTCATTTCATTTTCACCTCTTTCTCTCTCTCTCTGATTGTTTAGGCTTCGTCGCCGACGAACGGAAATTGATCTCGCCGTCAAAAATGGAGTTTCCGGCAACCAACGAAAGCAGCAGCAACAGCTTGACTTTGTCGTGCCGTCGCGCAACTCGGGAGCGTTAATAACTGTTAACAGGAAAAAATCTTAAGGAAAAGCAACTTTTACTTAGCAGAGCTTCGAAGTTATTCCATGCTTTGTCTCGCAAATTAGAGGCAAACAAGTATATAACACTCGAAGATTAATCGGAGATTAAAAGGTACTTGTTCTCACTTAGGAGCTTAAGCCTCGAATTGTGCTAATCTGCATTGTTTTTTGGCAAAATTTTGGGTTTCTGCGTCTTTCTGCGTCGATTCCAATCGAGAAGATGCTGCAGAGTTGTCAGTGAAGGTTTTGATCGATGTATCGGCATTAGAACCCTCTGCCTTTTTCTTTCGGTGCTTGAATTGTACTTTATGTTTTTAGCGACTTAATTGTTACGCAATTTAATTAGCTAGTCATAGTTTCTTCGTTCTCGTGTTTTGAACGAGCTAGTGCGAAGACTTAGAGAATTAGGTTTCATTTTTTAAGCTTTGTTACTCTAAAATCAAGCTTAAAACCTTGAGAAAATGGAGGAAGTGGAGGCGCTGAGATAGCTTTTTTAGTTTTCTCGTGAATTTGATCACGGTGATCATGCCGTTTCCAATGAAAATCCAGCCAATCGATTATCAAAAGCGACCTGAAGATGCGAGCCGGTTCGAGGCGGTCAAGCCGGTGGCAGCCAAGTCGCGGCTCAAGCGGCTCTTCGAGCGCCCGTTCACTAACGTACTGAGAATCTCCGGCGCGGCAGAAAATAAGGCCGGCGTTGGTGTCGAGGAGCCGCAGCATTTCAACGGCTCGGGCGGCGAGTTCGAGCCGAGCTCAGTGTGCTTGGCGAAGATGGTGCTGAATTTCATGGAAGACAGCAACGAGAAGCAGCAATTGACTGCGGCGAGGTGTAGCCGGAATCGCAGTAACTGCTTCAACGGCAACTGCAACGACAGTTCCGATGACGAATTGGAACCCTTCTCTGGTGTTTTCGGTTTCTGTGATTCCAATCTGGCTTCATCTGGCGAAGCATGTGAGCTGCTTAAGGTAAACACCGAATTCGTTTAATTTATTATTAAAAAAAAAACCTATAAAAGAATGAAAAAAAAAATGTCTGGCTTTGTTTTGTGATGAGCAGGGTTTGGTTTCTTGCCCAAGTGTTTGTGAAAGGAATTTGCTAGCGGACACAGCGAGGATCGTTGACAAAAACAAGATCATTTGCAAGCGTAAAAACGACACTTGCAGAACGGTCGTTACTGATAATCTGTTAGCTCTCGGATACGACGCTTCAGTCTGCAAATCTCGTTGGGAAAAATGTCCTTCTTATCCCGCCGGTACTTTCTCTCTCTCACACAAATATCCATATGGAACTGTTTGGTTGCCGAGAAAATGTAGAAAATTAAATCAAACTGTTTGTGATATACAGGGGAGTATGAATACATAGACGTGATCATAAAAGGGGAGCGATTGCTAATCGACATCGATTTCAGAACGGAATTCGAAATCGCACGGCCCACGAAGAGCTACAAAGCGATCCTGCAGTCGCTTCCTTACATCTTTGTCGGGAAGCCGGATCGGCTCCGACGTATCATCGCCGTCGTGTCGGAGTCGGCGAAGCAGAGCCTGAAGAAGAAGGGAATGCCGGTTCCGCCGTGGAGAAAAGCCGAGTACGTCAGAGCCAAATGGCTCTCTCCTCACTCCCGAGCCACCACACCTGAAAAGACCACTCAGCCTTTGATCGATAAGACCAGCGAATTTGTACCGGGTCGAGCTCAGTCCAATTCGGTGGTGGATGAAGCTGAGGTGGACGAGTCGGTGTTTGAAATGTCGGAGTCGGAGAGCTCCTGTGAGGAAGAGAAGGAGAAGAAGGAGAAGAAGACGGTGGTAAAGGACTGGAAGCCACCGGAGATCAAGCCGAAGCCCAAGAAATCGCAGATTGGGGTTAAGATCGTGACTGGTTTGGCTTCTGTCATGGAGGATGAGCCATCAAAATTTTGAGATTTTAATTTTTTCGGATTTTTTTTTTTTTTGACTCTTTAGAGAACTGAAATATCTGTATATGCTTATATGGTAGCATAACCGTTTGATCCCTTCTAGTTTTTTTGATGTAAGGGTCGGATTTACTAATAGCAATAAAACTCTACATAGAAATTTCGAAATATGAAAATAGTTTTATTGTCCTTAGCTTTTTTTTCTTTTCTTTTTTCAATTTGACATGGTCTGCGAAATCGAAGAACAAAAGAGCAACAGGTAAAAGTTTTGTCTGGGGTTTTGGTCTTTGTATTCTTTTCAGTACTGGTTTTGATTTTTCAAATCCTCTTGCTGATGTTTATGTCCCTTTTTTTGTTTGATATTTTTGAAGGAGGAGAAGAAGATGGACGACATAATTGGATGATAAAGAGAAACTCAGAAGAGACTCGTGCTGTCTTAAGGACTGTGAGCTAAGGGCTTCCAGAGGAAAACCCATTTTTTAAATGCTGCCTTCTGATTTGATTCTCTTCCCAGATTATGTTTGGAAATTAATGGCTTTGGTTAAGCAAATTTATATTGCCTAGTTTAAATAATGCATGATTTGTGCCCACATTAGTTTCATAGATAATAGTTTTTGACTAGTTATTTTTTGCACTACTGAGGTTGTATTTGTATGATATAGCTTTTGTATTGTATGTATTGGAAGGTGACGATTTGAAACTTTGAATGGTCACGACGTTGAAACATTCTTTTACATTCCTGATTTGTTAATTTGGTAGATACATAGGATTAAAAATTAAATGTGGCATGCATATCTTGGCCGAGTATGTCATGAACAAATTGTTGTCGTTAAATTTCTTGAATTAGTATGGATTGAGAGGTTGTGCAATTCATGTGCTACTTCTGAAACTGGGGGAGTTCCCATTTGCATTTAGAACTAGTGGCCTGTGTGGATTGTCAGTTACGTAATCCCATTAATGGGTTTTTGTCTTCTTTTCTTATGGACTTTGATCAAGGCTTTTGTCCTGTAGGCCTGGCTTTAAGTGTTTGCCTGGGAATTTTACACAGACAACGTCACCACAAAAGGCAAATAAACTAAGTCGGTGCTGCCAACTACGCAAATGCCGTAGGAAACGTCCAAAACACTTCAAATCGAAACTGGAACTGCCCTCTGTCAATCTAATCCTTTGCACCCCGTCTACACAAAGCTTTTACCGCATAATCCTGCTAACTTGCACCGAAATTTGTCGTTTTTGTGCCTCGTACTGAACCGGCGCCACCAGGGGTTTCTCGGGAATATATTATTATACTTCAAATTAAATCCTTTTGCGTATTTTGAGCCATAGAACAATCATTGCGTCTATAAAATTTAGCAACATTGTTGGTGTTATTAAATTTTGAAAGCTCCTTCTATCCATTTCGCTTCTATTATTTTATATATGCATTGTTATTAAAGAATTCCAGTGGGGTCAGAAATGGGGTCATAATTGCATGTGGTGCGGTTGCTTTCCCGATTCTAATTATACAATTGGGAAAGATGTTATGTTAAGTTATGTATAATGTACGTATTTACTGGGTAAGACCGTAAGAGACACATTTACAACATCATATTAGCTCATCATGTTATTATATCATATTAAATAATAAAATGAATTAACATACATTATAACTTTTTTCGGTTGTATATTAACTTATATGATTAATTACATGATATTATCACATCAGTTATATATATCTCTATTATTAATTTGTAAATAATTATTTAAAAGATAAAAATTTTGAATGTGAAAATAAATTATAAAATAAGAATTAAAAAAAAAAGTTAGTGAATAAAGTGGATAATAATTCTTATAAATATAATTAGATAAAGGTATATAAATAATATTATTGATTGTGTAAGAATTGTGTATGTATATGTTGAATGCTTGAGATGAATGATTTACTTTTTTTGAAAGCAACCTCTCACCAACTTTATTAATTTATATAATTAAACTCAATCGCAATCCGGTGGTTTGTCCTTGAAAGCCTGGATTACTTGCGGGATA
The DNA here is from genome assembly GCA_003254885.1 of Purshia tridentata. Taxonomy (NCBI): domain Eukaryota; kingdom Viridiplantae; phylum Streptophyta; class Magnoliopsida; order Rosales; family Rosaceae; genus Purshia; species Purshia tridentata. The sequence continues at coordinate 8,400 of QANT01002669.1, forward strand.
TATACAAGTATACAACTCGGAAAAACGAATTGAATTGGGTGAAGTTTGCAAGAGCAAGACTCTTTGTTTGCTTTAGCGTTGCAAAGTTTGCGTCTACAAAATAGTTATACTTATCCACATTATAACGTGTATATATATATATTTTTTAATGCGACAGGTGGTCCGATTTTTATTTGGTTCTGAATCACGGCAATATATAATATGTATTTTTATTTTAATCTCTTTGTTTAAGGGAAAAATTTGCTTACAAAAATATATACGTATTTGATCACAACCTTGTTAGAGTCTACAATTTACAGACTGCAGTTCCAAATTTGTTTCATCGAATTAACATAAATAAATTATAAACCCAGTGTATTATCTTTTATCACATGTTTGATTTTCGTAAAGTGTGAAAGTAAAGTGTTGTCATTTTACAAAGTAAAGTGAGAAATTAGTACGTTAAAGATAGATTGTTGAATAATGTGAGTTCCACGTTGAAAACGAGGGAATTATAATTAAAATATTGCAAGCTATTTTAAAAATGGTTGAGAGAAAACAATGCGAAGCTATGATGATGAACTGCAGTTGAATTTCAAATGGGCTAGAAAGAAACGATATACAAAAGCTTATTAACCCACAATCGCTTTTATAAAGTAGTCAGCTTTTAGCTTTAGTGGACTGCAGCATTGGGATTCTGCTATCTTGGAAGACAAAGGCTTGCAATTCTGTACTCGTTGCAGAAGTTCATGACTTTGTCCTTAACTAATACATTTATTAATTATTCAATTAATTTAGAATCATAAAACTCCATGATTCCTGTATTACTTTACTATTTATTCCTCACTAATTCTGCATTTTTCTTTTTTTGCCTTATTTGGAAAAAAGTTTAAAACCGTCCTAAAAGACTACTCTAGCTAGCTAGTATGACTATGAACCATGCATTTTCCAATTTTACAAAAAAAAAAACACAGAACTTTAATTTATTGATAATATGTAAAATATATAATGTGCCTTGTGGCAATTAGAAAATGAGCATGGTAGGCCTTATTTTGACAATTTTACAAAAAAAAAACACAGAACTTTAATTTATTGATAATATGTAAAATATATAATGTGCCTTGTAGCAATTAGAAAATGAGCATGGTAGGCCTTATTTTGGATTTAGTAGAGATCCTAATCCTAAATTCCGTGTGTTTCCTTCTGTCTTGGAGAGACATTGGGTGTATTAATGTCATACTATGTTATCCTGACATCTGTGTACCTGTGTTAAATGAGGTGTGATGTAAATTAAAGCAGTAGAAAAGGGACCAGCTAGCTATAGCTATCCCTGGAAGTACTGACTATACTGCCAAACACAATACAGGACTATATAGCAGTACTGTTAATGTGGGTTATTATGTGTCCTACCCAAAGCCTCCTTCCTATTAACATAGAAGAAGATCATCAACAAGAAAGTAGAAGAAAAAGTGGTTTTCTTCAATTCCTGTGGGTTGTGATCGACTTTCAAAGCGCTGCAGCTGCTGAGCTTTTGTGTACTGTCGGTGTGGAAAGGACACGAGAGTTTCGTTTCATGTCTGGTGATCCAAACACATGATCCCCTACCTCCTTGCCTCCCTTTCCTCCAATCCAATCCAATCCAATCCAATCTTTGTGTCACATTTTCTTGGACCACTTTGCAGAATATATGCATGAATAACAATGTTTTGATGAGGACTTGTCAAAAGTGGGTTCCTTTTGGCATTCAAAGAAAGGGTCCAGTACAAACCCTCTTTTTTTCTGTTTGGTTTTTGCATGTGAAAATTTGTTGATGCATGAGCAAGCTAAAGGTTAAAGGTAAATGAGTAATGAGTATGTGATTCCATTCATAACTGTGTGTGGGAATGACATAAGAATAGCCAGAACACATAATATCTGACCAAAGATTTGTTCATACAAGAACGCGTATACACACGCATGTTGGCGTATGATATTATGAATGTGTAGTGGGTAATTGTTAGCTATTAATGTGTAGTACTAGTGGGTAATTGTTAGCTATTAATGGGGTAATCCAATGATGTATACCAGCACGTGGACAACTATTTTAAGCAACTTTATTTTTTATTTCCCTTACGTAATGATACGGTTCGGTTCGACTTGATTTTTATGCTTTTTTAGAGATCAAAACCAAACTGAACCTAAGGGATGATCAATTTGGTTTGATTCTATTGGTTTGGTCGGTTTTTCGATTTTCAAATCCATCCCTAACTAATTCTACATGTAAATATTAAGATATTATGTACTATTTAAGATCTCAAATAGTAAAAAAATGGGTGATATATACTTTGAATGCTTATAAGATGGTTACATTTCAAACCTTTTTTTTTTTCCTTGAAGAAAAAAATAAAAATCCAAGAGCATTTTAAAGTGACGTGAACCTAACTTAACATGTCTCACCAAATTTTCCTAGATGCCTAACCAGCTGAGTGGCTTCCACAATATCTATCACCCTGACTAGCTCTCCACAATACTAAGAAGTCTTGTTGATTTCTTTGACCACTAAAAGTCAATACAATCAAACAATTATTTAATGTTTGTTGGTTCCCTTTAGTTACAACCTAGAAGGCTAGAAGGTGATCTATTGACCAAAAAAAACCTAGAAGGTGATATATGTTTTTTTAATAATGTATAAAATAAGGCATGGGCTTAGCACATGAAGAAGTGAAATAAATGATTGAAAATTAAATTTCCAGGCCCCTTCATGCATGGGCTACTGGACTAAGGCCTAAAACAATGTTGTAAAGAGTGGGCCAGGCCCAGCAGATATATTAGCTGGGTTGAAATTGTGACAGGCCCAAGTGTTAAAGAGAACTTTGTTAAATTGGGGCAGGCCCAACTGTTTTGTTTGTTTGTGCAAGTGAAGACTCGATACTGTAAAGCATTTAAGGAACAAAATTAGATTTTTCATCAAGTACATTACAAAATCCTCACATGATGCTCACAAGTACGTGGCTGTAAGAGTAAATTAATTGTTGATTCATAACACTTGTTGTGTGTGGGTGATCCAATTGAAGAATTTTGGTATATGTAAATAGATTGTACAATAAAATGTGATAAACAACTTAGTTCTATATAAAATAAAAGGTTATAGGGTTTCTCTATTACAGCAACTCCAACATTCCTCTTTAAGTTTATTTGTAATTTGTAATTATAAGAATTTTATATGAAAATTTTAAAGATTCTGTTCGAACGTTGCTATCTTAATATATGAATTAGGTTAGTAAAATTTTTTCCAAGCCAAAAAGAAAGTCATATATAATAACATTTATATGATGTTGGACATAATATGATGTGATGCATCATGCATGATACCAAATACAACAGTTTATATAATTTTTTGTGAATATATTTTGTATTTAGAAGCTCTAAACAACTATTTCTCCTGAAAAATAAAAAAGCAACTAATTCTATTTTAAATAAAGAGAAATCCAAGAAGATTTGTGTAATGTAAGAATGGGACAACAAATGTGTAACGTTGAAATCGAATTTCTTACACAACACAGAGTCACAAATTCACAAAGTCACAAACTAGTTTTGCTCGAGAGGCTTTCACATTTACTCATTGCTACTAACATTCAAACAGCGTACACAAACCAATCATAATTTCTTTAAGGTGTCAACTGCCAATCCCAGTCGCACGTATTGTCTAATTAGTTTAACACAAGGTCAACAACACCCTCCAAATTACCCAAATACCCTTTTCCCTTCGATTCGTTGCAGTTGTGCCGACTCCAAATTTCGGACCCATCCGTATATGCGCAATTAAACCCCCATCAGATCACTTCCTCCATATCAGGGCGCGAATCCTCTACTTTTTGGAACAAAACCCATTTCCTGAGCTTTCCTCTCTCTGTATGCGAAATCAAAAACCGCTCGCATGTGGTGCACGATTCTTAACGTACACTTCTGTCTGCGTTTTCCTAGATCCCATTCCACACTGCCCTTGTCTGCAAAACGAGATTACTTCTCTCCTCTTGGCATTCCACATGATTGCTTTGTCTGTACAGCTCTGTGAACCTCCTTGTAACTATACCACCTTTGGGAGATAAGGCCTCTCCTCTGCCATTGTTCCTACCATGGAGATTTCTTATTGGATTTGGCTTATTTCGACAGTTCTATGTTTTTTCGCATCTGGGTCTCGCTCAATTGAGGATTTTCACCAAGCGTAAGTGATTACGTTATGCAAGTTTTGTGTTTCTTTGTTTGAATCCGAAGCATTTATTTATTTTTTGCTTAGAGAGTCTGATGCCAATTGGATCAATTGGAAAGCTTATGACTTTGTTGGATATAGGGTAGTGCGAGCTGATTTTTCATGCTTGAATATTGTACACGGTGAACAACATTACAATGAAGTTGTTATATGCTTTTAGTGATGTTCATGATAAATTTGGCGACTTTTGTTATGGATCTGGAAGTACATTTGATGCATCTAGGAACAATTTTCAGAACCATAAAGAGCAGGAAACGTACTTCCAAAAACAAACAGAAGATTTAAAATACTTTATGCCGTTTACTATTTTCAACAGCCTGAAGTTGGTGCTTCATATAAACGGTATTTTCTTTTTTATTATGAGCCAATTGATAATATAATTCATGTGGTTATTTAATTCACTTTTGTAACATTGAAATTTAGAATAATATAGTGCTACGAGATTGGCTCTCTGTTATGTTAAATTCTGGAAATGATTGCTACGTAAGGATAAAGTTTAGAGGTCCACCAGAAGCATGTCAGAATGAATATGTAGTTGATAGAACTGAGCGCATATATATTAAAACACTGTTAATTTTTTCTTTTTAAGTCTGAGAATTTGTTTGTCTTATTGGTTGCCTGAAAACGACCTTTGCTCATGTTCTGAAAACTACTTACAGGTTTCCTATTGTGGAACCGGATCCTGGTCATACAAAACTTCGTCTTTCAAGGGAAGGGTTGGAGGCCATTGAAAGAATAACAACCCCAATTTCAGCTGTTGCAGTAAGACTTAGATTCGTTTTCCTTTGCATCTTTATGCTCATGATTTTCTCTAAAGTTCAACAGATACTCTTGTATATATTACCTAATATAAAAAGATTTAAAGGGGTTCTTTAAATTTTCTTTGTAAAAGTGGAGTAGTATACTTAGGCTAAAGGGCAGTGGTCTTTGATTATAGAGTTAGCTAATATGGCATGAAACAAGCAGTCCTGCATCTGCTTGGATTTCATTTTATTTAGGTTTCACATTTTACCTTGGTCGTATTTACTTTCTTGTTTTGTGGTCAAGCCATACATGTTTTATGGAGTGGCAAGTAACTTGGAGCCACATATTGGAAACTGATCCTGGATCCAAACAAAGTTTTAGACATGTTGCATTAATAAATGTGTCTTTAGAAAAATTGAGATTGTTGCAGAAATAATATTTTTGGTCTCCAAACTTTGAGAGTGAATTCCAATGTAAGTCCACATCTTGAACAGAATATTTTCAGTCTCCATAACATACAGGGTAGAAAATTATGAAAACAAATATATTTCTTAAAAGTTTTATGACATCTCAATGCATTGTTTTGTAACCAGTCTTACTTTTCTCTTGGTAAAGTATACTTGTTATTCCTTTTTGTTCATTTTGATTATTTTCAACTGATTGTCTGCATAGGTTATTGGGCCATACCGCTCTGGAAAATCCTTTTTGCTCAATCAACTGCTCTCCCTTTCTTGTTATGAAGGTGTGGTTTTGACTTCTATTGGTTTATACTTATTTTTCCCTCATCCCTTCTGGATGTTGTTTGATTAATCTTTCTGCATTTCTCGTTTGATTTGAACAATTTAGCAACCTTAAATTTGAAATGCTTGCCCCAACAGGGTTTGGTGTTGGACACATGCGTGACACAAAAACAAAAGGTAAATGTAGATGCAATCTTGATGTCATGGATGTGCTTTACTGTTTGTTTAGATTTTATATTTTGGATGCCTTTTTGCCATTTACAGGGATTTGGGTATGGGGAACCCCCATTGAGTTGGATATTGATGGAGTAAGAACTTCTGTGTTTTACCTTGATACTGAGGGATTTGAAAGTGTTGGGAAGTCAAACGTATATGATGACCGGTAATCTCCAAGTCATCATGTAATCTTCAATTTTCCTTTGTTGTCATTTAAACTTTGTATATTCTGCTGGCTTTCTGAGTATGCTTTTGCAGGATTTTTGCTCTGGCAACTGTCATGAGTTCTGTGCTTATATATAACCTTCCTGAGACGGTGAGTTATATAACCTTTGATGTATTAGAAGCTTGTACCAGGTCTCTGACTAATTTTTGTTCACACTCAATTTGCCTCATCTCACTTGATTTTTTTGGTTCATTTTGTGTAGATCCGTGAAGCTGACATTGCTCGGTTGTCATTTGCTGTTGAGCTTGCTGAAGAATTTTATGGAAGGTCTGCACTTCTTTTTATTTCTTTACTATAACTTATTTAATTTGTTCTGATGTTACCAAATCTGACATGTTTTGCTGCTTGTTTGCAAATTTGACAAATAGAGTGAAGGTAATTCACAATCCTTTAAACCATTATTCCTCGTGTGTATTATTTTGCAATAGATTAGACATGTGAATGGTTGGATTATTTTTCAGGGACAAGATGTTGCTTTTGAACCTGCAAAGCTTTTGTGGCTCATCCAGCGTGATTTTTTACGTAAGTTAATAAATGCTCGTGGCATGTTTTCTTTAGTTAAATAGGAGCAACATAGAAGGTCCTATGTCAGTGTACCAAGATTTATCTTTTTTTTTGCCACCCTTTTTCCAAGCCTCCAGCAGAATGTTCTTGACTTGACATTGTTGTGAGTGTTCTGCAGAAGGGAAATCTGTGCAAGAAATGGTGCATGAAGCTCTCCTTCACGTCCCTAATAGTGATGGTTAGTTTTTTTTTTTTTTTTCTTATTCATCCATTCACAAGAGTAGCTGTTTTTTTTTGCATAAACTTGCTACACTTTTATCATAGGTTTTGATAGTGGGTGCTTTTGGACATTGCAGGCAACAAAAATATTGATATGGTATTTTCTTCCTTATATTATCGCTTACTGCTGAGATGCTGTTCGGGGATTGAAAGCCAACACTTCTTGTGTGTCTTTATCAGGTTAACCAGATCCGGGATTCTTTGGCTGTTATGGGCGATAATAGCACAGCGTTTAGCTTACCGCAAGTATGTATTCCATCTTTCCTTGCAGTTTTTGCCCCCATTTTCTTGGCCTTCCATTGCTCTTGTTATACTGGTTACCATCTGGTGGTTGGGCGACAGTCTGATAGAAGCCTCTCAGCATCCTACACTTACAGCAAACCACAGAGATTTGTTGTAATGACACATATTATGTGTGAAGTTTCCTTGTTGGCTATTACAGGACATGGGCATGGGACATGAGGTCGGCATGTTTTGGATATGCTTCCTGTTAGACCCATACCCATTAAGTGTGACTAGCAGGGGAAGAGGGGCACAGACTAATGTTTACTGTTAGTTGTTATATACCCTCTCAAATCTTTGTGTGCTATATGATCTGATTCTCTGGTGATTCTGAACTTTTATACAGCCTCACCTTCAGCGAACTAAACTCTGTGATATGAAGGATGGTGAGCTTGACCCGGCATATGTTAAGAAAAGGGATCAACTAAAACAGCTTGTTTCTAGCATCATTCGTCCAAAGATAGTGCAGGGAAGACCTCTAAATGGCAAGGAGTTTGTATCTTTTCTGGAGCAGGTATCTGTTTAATATAATGTTGGTTAGTAAAAATCAACTATAATGGGACAATTATCATAAGTTGTTCAGCTTGTCAGTTTCACCTTTGGTGGTTGACATGACACTCTAGATTTAATTTGAGCACACAGATTGGTTTCATTGCCCCTTTGTTTGATTGGATATGACAACTTTTGAGATCACAGTGGTCAATGTTTCCGTGGTTTACCCATCGGTTTACCCGTCACTCTTACCTTGGGTATTTGATGTCTCTTGAAAATGATGATATGCTTGAATCACTTGCACATACTTGAAATTGATTCCTTAATGACTTACTTTTTTTCTCAACTGTTAAGAGTGGTCATTGTCTACTGATATTACTGTTAGTGTTATGTAGTATCCTATCTATTAAGAAGTTAAAAGAAGAAAGTGAAAATATCTTAGCTTTTTTCCTTATTTCTATATTTTAGTTTTTGCATTTCATTAATTCATCTTTCAGATCCTTGAAGCCTTGAACAAAGGGGAGATCCCATCAACAGGCTCTCTGGTGGAGGTTTTCAATAAGGGAATTCTTGATCGATGTTTAAAGCTATACAGTGAAAGTATGGCAAAATTGGGGTTACCTCTCATAGAGCAATATCTGCAAGAATACCATAAAAGGTCTGTGGAGGAAGCAATGCAACTATTTGAGCAGCAACATTTTGGCCGTCACCATGCAAAGAAATCACTGGTGCAACTAGAAGAAGAAATAGAAAAGGTATGAGCACTTTCTAATAACATTAGTTTAAAAGACTTAAGCTCATAAGGAGCCTTGGATTGTTATGGTAGATCAGTTCAGTGGCTTGGATGGAATGTTGAATAAACAAGTATGCAAAGTGAAAGTTACTTGAATATCAGATTTCTATACACTTCCAATTTACTACATATCTGTCTGTGAGCGTGCTTTTAAAACAGCTTCCTTGGAACATCTGGTTGGCATTTTCCAGATCAGGTCGATAGTTCCTTATGGGGTAGCTGTTTGAGAGCATATTCAGTTTTGGAAGTTTAGGGTGGCCTGTGATGAGTCCCTAAGAATTGAGTGTGTGTGTGTAGGGAAGGTGGAGGGGGTCCAATTGCTGGGCTCACAAGAAGGGTTGTCTTAAACCCCTTGTATTCTTAGTCGTGTGCTTATTCTCTGCCTTAATTCACCATGCCAAATCTATCTCACATATTGGCACCCTCACTTGCAATATACACATTCTGCAATTTTAAAAAATGACCCGTGCCTCTTAAACTCTGGGAATTTGTCTAGGTGTATAAGAATATCATCATGGCAAATGAATATCAATCTTCAAAGCTCTGCGAGGGGTTGTATACCAGATGTGAGGATAAAATGGATCAGCTTCAAGTTCTCAGACTTCCTTCCATGGCTAAATTCAATGCAGGTTTCCTGCAATGCAACCAAAGTTTTGAGCGAGAGTGTGTTGGCCCTGCAAAAAAAAACTATGAGCAACGCATGTCGAAGGTTAGGCATACCTTGGATTGTCTATATTTGTTTCCTCTTCTTTCTCTTTCTTTAATTTTTTCCCTTGGGTTGCAAATTCCCTTAATTTTTGAACATTGCTTTTCAATTATACTTTGATGCTCGGAGGAGCATTTGGGCACAGCATGGTAACAGAACTGAAAATCAATTTGGTTTCTTCTGTATTTGCCTACTTATTGTTTAAGCAAATACAGAGGATCTGATATAAACATTCCAATGTTATGTTCAAGTTCATATGTAGATGTTTTATATTAACTTGCAGATGTTAGGGAAGTCACGTTCTCTATTTATAAAAGAATATAATCACAGGCTCTTCAACTGGTTGGTTGCCTTCTCGCTTGTCATGGTGGTGGTTGGCAGGTTTATCATAAAATTTATTTTGATTGAAATCGGGGCGTGGATACTCTTCATCTTCTTAGAGACATACACGAGGATGTTTTGGTCGGCAGAGTCTCTTTACTACAACCCAGTTTGGCATGTAATAGTAGCCACATGGGAAACACTTGTTTACAGCCCCATCATTGATTTGGACAGGTAACGAAACACATCCTCTTTATTTCCTCCCTTAAACAAAGATTGAACCTCATTTCATATATGAGAAATTTTCTCTTGCCAAACAATCTGTATGATATGTTACCTAACTGTCAATCTAGGCCAATGACTAGGCAGAATCTAGTTTGAATGAATGTTCATATTGATAGTCTACCAATGTAACATGTCATATATTTGGCAAGAGAATATGAGTTGTTGAAGTTGGATGGCATGTCAAATTGTGTTTTTACTTTGTTTTTGGTCGGAGACAGATGGGCTATTCCAGTTGGCGTCATAGTAGCTCTATTTGTGCTCTATTGGCGGTGTTATGGAAAACAAAAACACGGGTCTGGATGGCTACTACCCTTGTACAATAATCAAAAGGGTGGTTCAAATCGACCAAGATCAGACTAAAGAAAATAAGTGATCGCATGCTTCAAAGTGCTCAATATACATGTGTTGTTGGATCATTTGTCTTGGGCGAGCTTTTGCATTTTTGTACACAACTCCCACCCAATTGTGAAGAGGCGAAGCATCAAATGATGATGAGCAAGCTCGTATTATCGTATAGTTTTAACTGTAACTATTCCAAATTGTTTGTATTAAATTATTTCATTTAATCAATTATTTTCAAGTAATTTCTGTTGAATTAGTTGGTAACTTAATATTGGCGTTGTATAACACTTTAATGTTTAAAAGAAAGAATGAAAAAGAAACCAATGTTCGTTCCAAAGGTGTGTAATAACTAATAAAACTCAGATGGGAGAGTCCTAACGGAACCTCTCTCACAAATGGACCCCATTAATTTTGGGTTCTACTCCAAACTTGTAAGACACCCCCCCAAATGAAGAATACAATAAGGTAATGCCGTGTTTAATGGGCTAAAAAAGTCATTTGACTAGAATTTACATCCTCTCACACTTGGAAGAAAATTAATTGAGGACAACAAACCTTATGTCCTGAATTGGACAATAATCCAACTGAATTAAATTGTGCAAATTATACAAATATTTAATTGCCACCTCAGTGCCAAAACAGAATTTCAATTGTCACCTCAGGAAGGAGTGAACTTTGAATGTAACATATATATATTATTTTATTTCTTTCTATATGTAATGAGAGAGAGAGAAAGATACAATGTATCCACCCATAATAAATTCTGGTTTTGTTTTCCTTAAATAGCACAAAAAATACAATAAAAAAAAAATCCAAATGACGAGTCTGATTACATATATGTCCTTTGGTAGAAATTCCAAGTGGAGAGGCCAATCAAACGTGCGTTCAAGTTCGACTGTCAATTTAAAAAATCTTACATAGGCTTCGTAACATATTCGGAAACTTAGTGCTTTAGTAGGCAAAAATATGACATAAAAATGATATAAAAGTGCTTTATTTGTTAACATCAAATATATAATATATGTAAAATTAATAATGGGTGAGTGAAATATGAGCAAATAAAGTCTCACTAACACTTTATTTAATATGTGAACTTGGATGCATACTCATTTATTTATAGGTTCAAATGAGTTAAGTTTTAAAGAAAAAGAGGATAAGATTTCGGTCGAGATCGTATGAGAGGATAGAAATTCGGTTTATTTATTATGTATATGTGCAAAATAAGTATGTTACTGTTGCAGTTATAAACTCGCCACGAGTTCGTTACATAGAAAAAAAATCTGGTTAAGTTAGTTATATATAAATAAGTAGCTTTTCATTAGAGTTCTTAACTTAATTGCTGCACGAATTCAAAACTTCATTATTTGTTTAGTGTTTCTACTAGTGCTATACTTGCTCTTAATGATTAGTCTTAATACATGTGTTACAACGAAGGAAAAACTGGTAATTACAATAAGAAAATGAAAAAAATCTAGAATGACAACCCAAATAAAACTGGAATAAATCTGATTTTTTAAGCTTAATAAAATGAGCATTTACAGGATGTTCAAAATGACATGGCTAGAGGTTATTGGGGTTTAGCATCCGGAATGCTGCAGGTGTCTATTTTCACTTCAAGAACTTGCCCAGAAACGTTTTAGGTGCAGGGTGTCCTTCATTTAAGTAATTAATGCAGTTCAACTGAGAGTGAGAGAGTACTAAATTAACCCTTGAAAGGAAGGCCAGTATATATACGTAGTATCACTCTCATTTGCCAAACACCACTCTCACTGCCTCTGCTGCTTCCTAACTCGATTCCTCAGGTAACATGTATCTGAGACACTGAAACGTGACACTGATTTTGGCTCTCTCTCTCTCTCTCTCTCTGTGTATATATATATATATATATATCTGATATGATCTCATGTAACCTCTGTGCAGGTGATTTTCTTTAAGGTTTCAACTTTAAAGATCGCACGCATCATCTGAAATGAATCATGCCCAAGGAGGAAAAATTGAAATCCATTTATTTGGAGGTGATATATTGAGACACCCTAACCTGCAAACTATCTTATACTTGCATGTCAATACTTGGCTTTATTTTATCATGATATACAATGAAAATGGTTTATTTTATATGTTATGTTATGTTATTGTTTTTGTGTGTTTTCTTTAAGGTTTGAATCTCTCTAGATCTAGCTGTATCTCTCTGTCTGCTTTTGTTTTTTTAATATTTTTTTTCATGAAAAAGTGAATAATTTGATGAAAGTAAATTAAAAAAAGTTTGATAATCAGACCAAAAAAAAAGTTTGATAAGAATTATGACCCAGATGCATATGGGGAAAAAATGTGACCCAGATCGATGTCATATAGGGAAAAACGATATCAAACTAATGAAATCAAAAGGAAATAACCAATATATAAAGGGAAAACTTTGGGTAGCAATTAGCATGAGGTCGAGGGAAACTATATATTGAAATTTAACCATTTTTTTTAATCTGGGAAATTCAACCATTTCTCTATATAATATTTTGTTTTTAAAAAATGTGTGTTCGTGCTCTTTTTTAATTGAGAGAGATTTGATAATTATTGAGATATACCTACATGTCGATCCCCTAATTGATTTCCACAAAATGATTTGCTACAAATCTGATGATGGATCATCTATCAATTTTATAGTTAAATTATTCACTATGTTTTAGTCGCGCGTGGTTGATAATGTGAGTTGTAAATGTACAGTGTAAATAGCATTATATATATGAGATAAATTATTTTGTTTATTAGAACCAAGTCAAAAGGATAAAGATTCATTGCAACCAGTTAGGTATATGTATACCTTAATCAGTATTAATCAATGTTGATACTTTTTGAACTAATTCTTCCTAAGATCGTTGTGGCGACTGGCCGCCTACGCCTCATCTGATTGTATGATTTGTGAGTTCTTCGATGATAAGTTGATTGTATGATTATTTCAATATTTTCTGAGATTTTTTAAAGATAAACAATTAATTATATGATTTAATAATTTTTTAATATATATTCTCCAGTCATACATAGTTAATTATTTAATTCGCTTCTAAATTTTTTAACGATAAACCGTTAACTATATAGTTATTTAATTTTCATGTAAAAAAGACATAATACAATTATTACGTGTAATATTGTCTTACATACGTACTTACATGCATAATTTTTTAATTGGTATTTTTGTGCGCTCCGGTTTTTTAGTCCTTGATCATTTAACCATAATATTGCATATACAAAATTAGTTTAAGAAGTTAATGTATGATTTTTAAATTATATTTATGAAACATATTTGAATTTCGGTAGCTTAGTTGAAAAGATCATAAAATTACTCAGTGCACCAAATTTTGATTCTCTTATTTAACTTTAAAATTAAAAAATCTGAATTACATTTCTTGTTGCTATCATCATAATTCCTTTTGTTCTTCTAGCTAAATGCGTGTTTATGGGAAGAAAAAAAGAAAAAGGAATGACGTAGTAAGTTATCAAATTCGAACCCTTTTCTTAATAGTATGTTGATGTGATGATACATTTGAGAATTGATTGATTTATGATATCATTATATATATTTATAAATATATATATGTGTATTAACGCAGCGAAAGAAGACGAGTACATGGATACTGCAACTTCAGCTGAACGGGTTGATGCAGGCGTGCCTCTGGGAGGCATTAATAATGAAAATGCTGCCCATGGAGAGAACATTCATGATGATGACAATCATGGTCATCAAATCGTAAATTCTGATAATCATCCGAGAACTGATAAGACTGAGAACAATGTGAGTTCAACATTAACTTTAGTTTTCAGTTGTGTGTTTGTGTTGTGTGTCTTAAATTTGTTAACTTATAATGCACGTAATTCCTTGTCAATATCTTATACATATAATTAACTCCATAAAGTTTTCCCTTTGGCAGAATGAGAATTATGAGGATGGTGGCGACGACGATGATGATGAGGATGTTGATGATGAGGATGAGGATGAGGAGGACGAGGAAGAGGAAGAGGAAGAGGAGGATGTTGACGGAGTGCAACCCCAAACAACTGCACCGTCCACTGCAGGCAGCAGGTATATATATGCAAGTTTATATTAGTGTTTAATTGTATAGACATGATTAGTTGCAGTTTGATGAATTGATTAAGATAATAATTGATATGTTTGGTTTATGGTAGTGGTGTCAAGAAGCCGAGGGGTCGGCCGAGCAAAAGAGGTGGTTCTCGGCCAGCAGCAGCTGCAGCTGAACCAGCGGAGGCGGCTCCAAGGCGCAGCCGTAGGAGGAAAGCAGCTGAGGATCCCAAAGATTATATTCCTCTGGCCGTGCGGGAAAGAAAGGAGGATGATTATTATTGGCACCGCTTCTAGATTTCTAGTGTGCTGCATTCTATTGTCTGTTGAGGATATGCTAAACAAACTAGAAAAAATAATTAGCATATGTTCGGTAATAACTTAATTAAAAGGATTTATTTTCTGTCTTACCCTTTTGTGGGTTTGTGTTCAAACTATATTTATCTTATGTTTTACCCTTTTGTGGGTTTGTGTTCAAACTATATTGTGAGTTTGTGTTGAAACTTGAAGTGTTTTTGCTACATATATTATATATATGCCTAAACTCATATGGGAAAGTCCTATTGGAACCCCTCTCACAGATGTGGGATTAATTCTACAATGGGACAGTCCTAGTGGAACCGGAATGGGTTTGTTCCAACCTCACAATTTTTTAATAAATGAGAGAAGAATCAAACTTGAGAGCTCTCCAACATTACTTTAATCTCACATATTTGAAAGAGGGTCTTATTAAGACCGCTTCATATAAAAAATTTTATGCGTAAGAGGTGTTAAATAATGGACCGGACCCATCCAAGCACAATACTAGCACCACATAATTAAAATAGGCACGATGTTGCATGAGCACAAAATAAATTGGGCCATCACAAACTTGACACAAGTAAATGGTCCAGAAAGAGTTGAGGTTTAGCCCATCAAGAAATTAAGGCATGACATTAGTATGAGCATAAGCACGAGCACAAGCACGAAATGGGATTGGACACCTAGTTAAGAGTAGATCGAGGTGACAATTTGTGTAAGTACTTTGGTTGTGTTTGTGTTCGTGCTGTATTATTAATTTTGTGTCCGTGTTATATATTAGTCAAACAAAATTTAAAAACTATAGAATAACATGGCGAGTGGTTATTGAGCTTAGCATCCAATTAAAGTGCAGCATGTGTCTATTTTCATTGCAAGAACTTACCCATAAATGTTTTTGGTGCAGGGTGTCCTTCATTAAAGTAATTAATGCAGTACAACTGAGAGTGAGAGAGTACTAAACCCTTGAAAGGAATGCCGGTATATATACGTAGTATCACTCTCATTTGCCAAACACCACTGTCTCACTGCCTTTGCTGCTTCCTACCTCAACTCCTCATGTAATGTATCTGAAACACTGAAACGTGCCCCTGATTTTGGGTCTTTTTCTCTTCACGATCACACTGTATCTCTCTCTTGGTCCAATAAGTCCATTACAATCCATAACACACAATTTATTTGTGCTTGTGTTAGGATTAGAAACAACAATGTTATACTTACCACATTTTTATACTATAATTTTATATCATCGTATGTGGCAATCTACATAGTATTTCTATATTGGACACTAAAAAAATAAAAATAAAAACCTTAAAATAAAGAAATATCCTACTAATACAATAATTACACGTATGATGGTATAATAAATATGGTATAAAAATATGATAAAAATAGTATTATTAGGATTAGAAACTCATTTGGGTTTTTTAAATGATTGTGCTTAATTTGAGTCTATTTTGTGCTTGTGTCGTGCCATATTTAATGGGCAAAAAAGTTCATTTTGGCCTGGTTTATTAACTTGTATCGTACTTATACTGTCTTAATTCATTTTGTGTTTGTACTTGTGCCGTATTTATTTTAATTGTTAAGTACTGGTGTTCGCCAAGACCATTTAACACCCATAGATTCAATCATGAATGTGTCAATTCTATTTTGCTTTTGATCGAGCACTAGAATTTACATCCTCTCATACTTGGATGAAAATTAATCGAGACCAACAAACCTTTTGTTTTTTTTTTGGGTTAAAAGACCTACAAACCTTGATGTCCCGAACTGGACAATAATCCAACTGAATTAAAGACCTGCCCCGAAGGAATGAAGTGTGCAAACAAATATTTAATTGCCACCTCATTGCCAAAACAGAAAATTGTACAATGTTTGGACCAACGGGGATAAATGTATTTATTACTGGTTGGTCCAAAAAATGCTGAAGAAAATTGGGCTTGCTCAAACTTGTTCGTGCTCAAAGTAGGCCCTACTACAAAATGTTAGGCCCAGACACCGATCGGCCCAACTGAATACCAAATTTGCTGAGCAAGATACGACTTCGTTTTGGCGTAACCGTGCATAAACGTGATCTCCTTTCTCATCGTTTTGCCTGTGCGTAGCGAACGCCCAATTCAATACCCTAACTCACCGATTCCAACCCCGCAAAACCCTTCACTCGGTCCGAGTCAACTCACCGAGTCAAATCTAAATGGACACGCACTCATCGCACCTCGCTGCGTCAAACCGTTCGCGGAGCTCGCAGTCGCCGTCACCATCTCACTCGGCCTCGGCCTCGGCAACCTCGTCTATCCACAAGCGCAAGCTGGCGTCTGAGGACCACGCGCCTCCATTCCCTCCCTCTTCCTTCTCCGCGGACACGCGCGACGGAGCTCTGACCTCCAACGACGACCTCGAGAGCATCTCGGCCCGCGGCGGCGGCGCAGATTCCGACTCCGACGATGATTCCGACGCGGTGGTGGACGACGACGAGGACTTCGACAACGACTCCTCCATGCGCAACTTCACTGCGGCGAGGCTTGAAAACAGCGGCGTGTCCGCCGCGCCCTCGGCACGCACCACGAAGCTGAAAACGGAGAATTCAACGGTCAAGATCGAGAGCTTGGATGGCGCCAAAGACGGTGGTGGGGCGGCCGGGACCAGTGCAGTAGGCCCCACCGCGGGCGCTAGCTCGGTGCCGGGGATCATGGTTAAGGAGGACGCTTCTAAGATCTTCACGGAGAATATACAAACCAGTGGAGCTTATAGTGCTAGAGAAGAGAGCTTGAAAAGAGAGGTAAGCTTATCTACATTTATATTTATAATTTTCAATTAATATACAATTTATGGAATTCAGGACTATGAATTAGTTCAATGGGTTATTTGTTTGGTTACGTATAATTTTATGTTTTAGGAGGAAGCGGGGAGGCTCAAGTTTGTGTGCCTTTCGAATGATGGTATTGATGAGCATATGGTTTGGTATTTACCTCTGATGAACTTCCATTTCTAATCTTTGATGGTTCAAATTACGCTTATGGAGATTAAAAGTTGGAACCAATTCGTGTTAATAGTTTCAATTATCAAAGTATAGCTAGTATTATGAATTCTGGGTTGGTATGGAGTTTAATCTATGCCTCTGTTTTTTGGGTATACTCAGGTTGGTAGGATTGAAGAACATATTTGCCAGGCAACTACCCAACATGCCCAAGGAGTACATTGTCCGACTTGTTATGGATAGGTAATAGTATTAGTTCATTTTCAACCACATACATAATAAGTAATCAGAAATCAGTTGTTTGGTATGTAAAGCATAAACCCTTTTTTCCCATCTCTAGTTATCTAATTTTGTTTATTGTTTTTACAATAAAATGAC
The DNA here is from genome assembly GCA_003254885.1 of Purshia tridentata. Taxonomy (NCBI): domain Eukaryota; kingdom Viridiplantae; phylum Streptophyta; class Magnoliopsida; order Rosales; family Rosaceae; genus Purshia; species Purshia tridentata. The sequence goes on from QANT01002669.1 coordinate 26,282, forward strand.
AGAAGCCATAAATCAGTTATGGTTATCAGACATAAGCATGTTGTTGGTGGCATAACATATCGACCATATGTCAGGTAAAGTTCATCTTTTATCATACTTTTGTTTTTTAGATCACATCTGTACATATTTTCATTCCATTTCCTTGCTTTATGCTGCAGTCAGATATAATTTTGTTATTCCATAATTCTATTCACAGTTTCAGAACCTATATTTCTGTCTGTTTTATTAGCTTTGTTCCCTACACTGTCTGTAGCTTTGGAATACCTTATTTATCCTGTTACCAACACTTCTTTCCTTGAAATCACAGCCAAAGGTTTGGAGAGATAGCTTTTTGCGCAATCACAGCTGATGAGCAAGTAAAAGGTTATGGCACCAGACTGATGAATCACTTAAAACAGCATGCACGGGATGTTGATGGGCTTACGCATTTCCTGACGTATGCTGACAATAATGCTGTTGGATATTTTATTAAACAGGTATTGTTAATTATTATTCGTTTAATTGCCTTTAAGTTTTCTACGGATTGCTTCAGCATAAATTAATAGTGGCACAACTCTGTTGCTTTAGAATTCTTAGGTTTATCTTGTGAGTGTTGGAGTTTGGCATAGTTTTCTCAACTGTGTCCTTCAAATCTTTTTTCTTTGTGTGCTCTTGTATGATGGAGTTGATCTGGTGAAGAAATGACAATAAGTTTTACTTATTTACATGTAGGGTTTTACAAAAGAGATTCACTTGGAGAAAGACCGATGGCATGGGTATGTTGTACACATAACTGCAATTGTATGAAGACTGTCAAATTTTGTTTCCAGATCTAGGTTTCTTATTGTGCTTCATTAAGATTCAAATTGTCAGTGTTGCAATGAAATGGATAAAGCTTTGTTTGAGTCCCAACTGCCATTTGGGGCAGGGGATTTGGATTTGGTACAACTGCTGCTCTCTTTTCTGTACTGCTATTACCATCATCAAGTGAAACTGTGTCACTAGAATTACTATGAATAGGAGAAGGAAAGATAAGAAAAACAATTGAACTTGTGAGCTGCTGGTCAATCAGAAATATCATGTATTTCCAGATTTTTGTTTTGCACTTCGTGTGAAAACCTTGTTTAACTGTGTCAGCAATTTATTATCATTTGCAGCTATATAAAAGATTACGATGGAGGAATCCTAATGGAATGCAGAATTGACCCAAAGCTTCCATACACCGACTTATCAACTATGATTCGTCGTCAGAGGCAGGTAAGGGTCATTTAATAGCTTTTAGATTTTCAAAATTTAAGTTTAAATGAGTTTCCTTTTAATACCGACTATTCTGGCTGTTCTGGGTATGTGGTAGGCGATTGATGAAAAGATAAGAGAGCTCTCAAATTGTCACATTGTTTATCCTGGCATTGATTTCCAAAAGGTAACATAATATTATATTGGAAATTATATCCAGGTCTCTCTAATCAATTATGCATTTGTTGTAGTGCTTTCTTTAAATTTATGTTAACCACTTACCAGTCGAGTATTAGACATAGACTATGAAAATATGGTGCCATGGCACTTTTATCAAGACCTTGTGTGGTGCCTCTCTTTCTATGCTTTATTGTTATGATCAATTAATGTATGAATATTTAAACTTATCTCTGACCATGAATTTATGTATTCAGAAAGAAGCTGGTATTCCTAAAAAAATCGTCAAAGTCGAGGACATCCCTGGCTTGAGTAAGTTTTAAACTTCTTAACTGGTTATTTATTTTGTTGTATGATATACTACTTGTGATCTACCATATAGGTAGTAGTAATTTCATGCAAATCTCATTTTTGTTTGTGCACTAGTGGATTTTTTTTACTTATGAATTAAGATGCTACTTCAATTTGTACTCACTTTGGTTGGAGAAGTGGGATTGGTAATCAGAAGCTTTTGGTAATTTTGATAATAGGGGAGGCTGGGTGGACCCCTGATCAATGGGGCCATTCACGGTTTGGAAGTTTGACTACTTCCACAGACAATGACAGAAAGCATCTGACTGCATTCATGCGTGCACTCCTTAAGGTTAGTTTCTTAGCTCTTCTTTCTCTGAGTTGTCTTTGATTTTTTCTCATGGAGAAAAATTAGCTTGCTTTTATCTTCTTAAGATCCTTTTGACTCTATCATACATTGAAAATTCTATCTTCTTAAGAGCTTGTGACTTTGCTGCTGTCAACATTTAATAGATTCTTACCAGATAAATTTCATTTAAGCAGTGTATGCATGACCATGCTGATGCGTGGCCATTCAAGGAACCTGTTGATGCACGTGATGTTCCTGATTATTATGACATCATCAAAGATCCTATGGGTAAGGACTTCTTTTTAACTAATTTCAGCAAACAAAATAGCTTAAGTATCTTCTGCACCAAGTGTAGTTCGATCCTGTCTGGTATTGTTTCAAGTTTTTCACGCAAACCTTAATTTGAGCAGTTGATTTCTGATTATGTAGTTTGGATAATAGCTTGACCATAATCTGCATTTTGGTTTTAATATCTGGAGCTGTAATCTGTCACGATTTCTGAAATTTTTCTGGCAATCATTTCTTCTAAAACTGTTTATTCACCATAACTTCTCAGCCTTAGGGTTTTAGCATAGGTGTTTGGTGCTTAAACGGATATTTAATATGATGCAGATCTGAGGACGATGTCGAAGAGGGTAGATTCGGAGCAGTATTATGTTACATTTGAGATGTTTGTTGCGGATGCCAAGAGGATGTTTGCAAATGCACGCACTTACAACTCCCCCGATACCATCTACTATAAATGTTCAACCAGGCATGGTGTTTCTGTTCCTAAATACTGCTTGTCATTTTCATTCTTTTCCATGCTTTGTTCTGATGTTAATGGATTTTTCTTGCAGGCTGGAAGCCCATTTTCAAAGCAAAGTTCAATCTGGTCTCCAAGTCGGTGCTAAAATTCTTTAGTGATATAATGAATGTACATACATTACATACTTGTTTCATTACTTCAAGCCGTCCCATGGGCCATGGCAATGCATATGTAGTATTTTTATTTTTTTCTGAAGAAAAAAAAAGCTCTCTAAATTATTTTGTAACCTGTAACTGTAAGCACATTAGGTGCCATGCTGGCATATGCTTTTTCTTCCTTGATTGTTCACAATTTCCGTAGAATTTGAGGGAGATGAATTCTAGACTGAACATCTGTTGACAATTCATACTTTACTCAAATCCAATGGTTCAGATCAGATTTGTTGCATTACTTTAAATACTATAAATAAGGAAACCACTCATTACAAGTTACAACGAGCATAATGTGGCTAATCTCTCACTGTAATTTTCTTTATTTAGGTAAATGATGCAGGAGAAGATTCTCGTGCAACTCAAGTTACTCAACTATGAGTATGTTACACATGGGGAATAAATAATAAGAAAAAAAGAAATAAATTATGTAGTTTAAGTCTAAGACAGACGGAAACAAGGATGTCAAGGATGCAGTTCAAATAAATATTTTAGAACATTAAAAGAGTTGAAATGAAAATTCATTAATAAGGTGAAACGATATTCCAATCAACCTTTTTATCCCTATCTGTAAAATAGTAAGGCATAAAAGGTCACTCACTACATTCAATTCTGCTTCTTATTCTTTGGCGCTGCATGTGAAAGCTGCGGGTCCCAACCTGGCAATGCTTCACACGGACTCACTCCTGGCCGAAGCTGCTGTTGTGGCGCTGGCTGCTGTTGCTGCTGCACACGATCAATGTTAGGTGTGTGCTGAATTGAAGATATTTCAGCCATATTGCTTCCCCTGACAATTGGTTGGCCAACATTACTCTGTGGGTTCCCAACTAGAGAGATCGAGGGGTTCCCATGGAACCCATTGTCCAATCTCTGGTGATGTGGAATAGCAGCGGGAATACTAGGTGCTACTTGATGAAATAGTTGGTTGGAGTTCGGTTGCATAGGCACCACAGAATTTGTAGATGCACCCATTGGGCCGCTGACTGATCGCATGCCCGCGTTAGGTACATTAGACATGGCTAGAAGTAGCGGGTTGACCCCTGTCACTCTCTTAACAGATTCTTCTGCCATTTTCACCTGAAAATTTTTCAATTAAGATACTGACCCAAAAAAACTATGTAAACAATAAAGAAATTTGTTAGTTTAACTCTGCTAACCTTTGCTCTTAACGTCTCAATATCAGCTCTTAATATTCTATTGTCAACAGCAGCATTATCATATTTTTGATTGACATCAGTGAGGCGTTTTAACAGCGTAGAGTGTTCAACCCTTAGTTGACCAACCTATATGAAACCAAACATATAACTCCTTAATGTTCTCTACTTACAACAAACATAATTGGAAATTAATGATCAAGAAAAGAGTATGATTATTAGTGCAAAACAAGGAGCACCACCTGTGTCTCAAGTTCACTCATTTGTGCTTGTTTTCTTCTTCTCGAGCGTCTAGCTGACTCTCGATTTGACAGCATCCTGAGCACCATCAACATGTCAATTGATAAAGGGCTTATGTTTTTAGATTTACCAATATGGTATTAACTTGCATATGGAGGAGGGTATCTGTTGAATTCCTGATATGAGAGATGACAATTTTTACAACAAACCTGTTGTCAAACAAATTCATCAGGAGAAAAATAATGTAAAATACAACATTTCCCTCCTTCCAAATCAGATCATTTTGCTTCAAATAACACTCATTTCCAAGCAGGCACTTGAGCCATCTCTAGAAGAATAAGAGTATTCTAGTTTGGAGAAACAAAATTTTCTACTCATCTTTCTTGCATCCAGGGGACATTGGCCATCACCAAGGCATTCAACATGTTGATTTCCTTGATATGATGATTATTATAATTCGACTGACTAATAACACAAAATACCAACTATTACTACTTAGAGAGCAATGAAAACAAGAGATCCCAAAACATTATACATGAAACAAACCAGCCAAATGGTTGGAAAAAGTAAGCAAACAAAATCAGAATATAGGCAATAAAATTAACGTTAAGTGGGTTACCTCCTAGCACGTTTCATATCAGTCGGATCCATATTGTCGGTAATTTCAATGTCTCCTTCGAGGTCATCATCATCGGAGTCCTCTTTTGATGATCCACTTGTTGCTTGCTTACTCTGCACCCCAGTTTTTCTCTGAACAGAAGGTAAAGCCGGAATGCCAATTGGACCAGAGTCAGCAGCTTCATTTTGTGGCAATGGGAAACCATGACCACCATCTAGCATAAGTTCAAGTCAAATGGGTTTATGATAAATTTCCTAACTTTAAACTTTACATAAAGAAATGACAACAAGTACTGCAACACCAAAAATAATTATAATTGGAAAAATAATGCACAAAATAGTTAGAGGGGTCAAAGGACGAACCTTTATCATGAGGTTCGGAGACCAATTGGGTTGGCTTCGGCACCAGAGATTGACTCTGGGTGATAGTATCCGAATCCACAGGCTTCAAAGACGAAGCCTATCAGTCATCAAATTCATAAAAAATAAAAATAAAAATAACTAAATATTTACAATTTTAAGAACAAAAAATACAAAACTAATGAGAGAGAGGTACCCGAGTGAGGGCCACTGCAGCGCAAGCTAGATCGAGCTGGTTTTTAAGAAACGCGCGGTACTGATCCGAATTAATCGGAGCCCTTGAAGACGGATCCAACGGCTGAGGAGGAGGATTAAGATGTTGTGGTGGTTGATGCTGATGATGATGATCGGGCTTCTTGATCTCAACCACCTCTTCGTCGCCGTCTTCGCGCTTCGACGTCGACGATTGCGAGGCGACGGAAGAGGAGGCGACGGAGGACAAGGTCAATATATCTGCGAGTGGTCGCCGAGGAGTTGTGGTCGCCGGCGGGGACGAGACCACCTCTTCTAGGAACTGCTCGAAGGCCCATTCCGAAGCGCTCCGATTCATCGCCGGACCCGGCGACGCCCAAAACTGGTCGGAGATGTCGTCCACGGAGAACACCGAATGCATACTCGAGATTTTGATTGCGTGCGTGTCCGAAATCCGAATATTGTCTGCGAGCTATGAACTCCGATTTTCTCTCTCTCCACATTGCATTTTATATATCGGACTTTGGCAACTTGAGTAATGATATGGTGCTTTTAAGAACATGGTAATTTTTATGCATGGGAGGTCTGCCTTCGCCTACTCCCATGAATAGAAATTTTCGACACGTGTCATGTTGGGATTAAGGGTTCGCGTGATCTGTGTTGTAGCGGAATATCTTGCTAATGTGGACCTGGTGCTGGTTGGGAAAAAAAAGGCGTGGAACAAAAGGGTAAAGTGAAGTAATAAACGACAGTTATGAATATGAAAGTGAGGACCCACAGGAATGGGTCCCGTATAAATTTTCAAAGATTTTAGTAAAGTACAAATCAATAAAACTTAAAAGTAAATAACTATTTAAACATACATTAACTTATAAGTTTTTATTGTTCTTTTATTAACAATTGTCGTAATTGAACTTAAATGGTCATTAATATATGAATCTATAAGTTATAAATACATGTTAATTTGTAAGGTAAAATAATTTCTTAACAATCAGTCATTTTTCTTTGGTGAATATGAATCACTTAAGTGTAATTTTTCTTAATGCTAACCTAATATATGAATCCATATTATACATTTAAACATTAATATATATGAATATGAATTGTACATTTAGTCTTTAGACAATAAACGTAAGGGAAGGGTTTTGGATGCTTAGAATGAAAGTCAATACCAAATAGTATGTTCCACTAAAGAATGTTATGAATTGGCAAACAAGTTGAATTTTTTATGCAAACCTCTTTCTTGGGTGTTAGCTCTTCTCTTGTGCTTATCTAAATCTATTTTTCATAAATGTGCGTTTTCTTCAACATTCACGCCTCTTATATGTACAAAGTGCTCGGTTCAATTTTGACAGCTTAAATCTCAAATTGTCAACGGCCCAACGGTGGCTGAATCTCAAATGTGGTTTTTGGTTCACATACTTGATTTTGTAGTAATAATTAGTATAGATAAGGATTATGTTTTAAGTATGATAATTCTCAGTGTGTCACAGTTTAGATTAGCCTAGCCATTTGACCAAAAAATGAGTGCATTGGAGAAAACCAAGAGAAAGATTCTGCTGTCCATTAAGCTAGTTGTTGGAACAGAAGAAGAGTCATTGCATTTGCCTCATCTGATTGGTACATCTTTTTTCTTTTGACAAAGCTCTTTGCAAATTATAACTGCGGCTTTTCACATTACTTAGCCTTAGAAAGGTTAGCTTTTGCAATAACAATGTCTAATATGTTGTTCAAAAGCTAACTTTGCTTTAAAATGTTATCAAATGAGTGCTGACTTTAAAGATTTGGTAAAAGTTTCCAGTTCCTTCAACCCTTCTTCAGGAGATTTGGCTTCACCCAAGAGCTTCACCATAGCACTACCAACAATGACACCATCAGCTCCCCATCCTGCGACCTGTAACACTCAAGATTAAGTATCTCGATTAAGGTAGAAGCATACTGCAATAGTCATTCTGATTGAAAAGGAGGCCGAGTATGATTTACGTTAAAAACTAACCAGTTTCACATGTTTAGGCTCTGAGATGCCAAAACCAACTGCTACAGGCTTTTTTGTTGTCTGTCACAAAAAAGATAAGCATGATTACGTAAGACAAAACATATTAGTTTAAGACATCATATCAATTGCATAATGTTCTTTTAGCTACCCTTACGTGGCAGGTCAAATACCAAGATGGGTGGTTGATTACACCCTAACCATTTCTTTAAAGATTTCAAATCTGTCCACTTTGTATCCAAGACTAAAAGAAATTAAGATCAAATTTAGCACCATTGCACTAAGAAGACATGCATTTTCACCAAAGTTAGTACACCAAATTTCTCAAAGATTTTATACTGATCGACCTGATTAAGAAGACAAACCTCTTTGATTTCCTTTAAAAGGGCTGGAACTCGTTCACTCACAGATGCACGAGCACCAGTAACTCCGACTGAGCTCACCTATAATTCAAAAAAATGAACAATGAGATGTGATTTGTAGAGTTATATTCACCTCAAGATAGAGATGAAAGAATTTCCATAAATGGGTGTTTAGCTTACACACTAAAAAAGAGAATTTGGCACGAACCACATTTAGCATCACCTTTCATGACATAAAGTACAGCTAGTATGTATCTAATAGCTTCATTCTGTAATTGTAAGCTAAATGATAATCCCAGAAAATTGGACACACCACAACATGTTTTGAAATCTAATTATCTAACCCTACAACTATAAAACCAATTAAAGGACAGGAGAAAAGGAATCTTACTAGGTACACAAATCCTTCTGAAGATTCGACAATGGCTTTCATTCGTTCCATTGGAGTAGTGGGTGTAGTTAGTAATACCTGAAAATCATGCATGCGGATCAAATGTATTACGATTACATCCATAAGGATAAAGGAGTTTGAAATACACTACGGGAAAAAGTACTAAGAAAAAAACCAATTCAATATTATTTTTCACAGCTTCCTTTCTCAAAACTTCCGTCTCTTCCAACGGAACATCTGGAACCACAAGCCCTACAAACAAAATGGAATTAACCATCTAGTCATATCTCTTATGATATATAATGAAGTTCACAAAGCAGAAAGAGAATTAAAATGTAAGACCAATTTAACATACCAAAGCTTCAACTAAGTACCAAAAATAAATATAAAAAGGTTTGCACTATTTGGTACCACCATATTGACAATGTTAAAAGATTCAGTAACAAATACTTATAAATTACCATGTACACCAACGTCTTTAATGGTGGACATGAACTCTCCAATACCACGCTTCAAAATTGGGTTATAGTATGTAAAGAGAGCAATTGGGCAAGACAATTGCGGAATCACCTGTCCATTCAACAATATTGACATAATACGATTATTTCAACGTGAGAGGTGGTCAATGTGAAATAAAATTTATAAATGAAGTTGTTATACTTATAACCCCTCTAGCAACAACTTCGCAATATCACACTGTTTGTATGCATATCATGCCTCACTTATAAAGAAATAAGCAAGAAAATGTCATGACATTACTGTCTTAATATGAATTATTATTCTTAAATCTCATATAGAGATATGTAGTACAATATTATGACAATTATTTAGATTAATAATCAACATAAGTTACCCCCTTCATCATTGAAATACACTTTGATAACAACAAAAAATTAATACAACATTGTAGATAAAGTTACCTCCTTCAACATTGAAATCATTGTATTCAAATTGGTCCCTTTTGCCAAGGAACGAGTGGCTGCATCCTAAGCAATACCACACAAATAAGAGGATTAAAAAAGCAGAAACCTATTGAGCATCAATTACCAAGAAGAATATGCAGAACTGTAAAATAAAAAAAAATAAAAAAAAAATGAAACAACATTGACAAACCTGTATAACAGGACCATCTGCTAATGGATCAGAGTAAGGCACACCTAATTCGATTATGTCCGATCCACAAGAATCAAGTACCTTCAGTGCTTCTGCCGTGATTGAAAGATCAGGATCACCAGCAGTGATGTAAGGGATAAATGCAACCTTCACAAAAGACATACTCATTAAAACAACAAAAATAAGATAAATAAACCATCTCGTCTAAAATCAACCACAAATCCTTAAATTAAATTTAGTTAAGACACCTAACTATTCCGATGTTGATTTGGTTTGAAGACTGCACCATAAATAACTATTTACTTTAAGTTTTTGTGGAAATCAAACCTTGTGATTGATTCATCTAAAGGACTACTATAATAGCAATAAAACTCTTGGTAAATGATTTATAATTTCTATTTGGTTGAATTTAGTCAGAACTGGTAAACATGCACAACTTTCGGTCGAAGCCAAAGCGATCTCAAGAACAAGAACCAAAAAGAAGTCTCATCAGTCAGCGACTCTTACCCGACTCTATTTGCCAAAAGATGCCAACAAGGTAATGTCAAAGGCAACACAAAATGTCGAAAAATGTGCATTTGGCTGGTGATTAAGACGAACTGGTAGTTTTCGACAGAAAAAGAGAAACCCAACCAGTAGTTTTCTGGGGAAATGGAAAGCCATGAATTTGTTCATGGTCTCTCTGCAAATTTTGCTGCAGGGCCAAACATGCAGTAAAAGCACACCAAATGACGAAATTTCTACAATATAAGCGGAAATTGCTTACCTTGCCTTGCTCCTTCAATTTTGTGAAAGTGTCGGAGATACTGGCGGCGGTGGTGGTGGTGAGAGCAGCCATTGGGGTCAGCTTCTTGGTGGAAAGAGTTGATCTTTGGGACGCAAAGCGAAGAAGCAATGGGTTTTTAGGCTTCTTCAGTTGAAGCAAACCAGTTGCGGATTTGAGGGAAGTGGCCATTTCAGTTCAGTCCTAGTGAGGCTTTGTAAGGTTTTCAGTAGCTTTCTCCATGACACCTTTTCTTATATAATGTCTCGGTCATTGAATTTCTGTTTTGCTGGACTCTCGGCCGTTACACTCCGGCAAAAGAAATTAAATATTGAAAATTTTGACCAAAAAAAATAAACAAAAAACTTTAATATGTATTTTAATTTAATTTTTCAGTGATAATCAGTATACACTATACACTGAAAGATTGATTTGAAGCTTTATTAAGGAGAGCACATTTTGTAAAAGTAATTTCTTAACGGGGAAAATTGTTAAACTTACCTAATATATTCCTTGATTTGGAAAAGATCATAAGTTTCCAACTTCATATATATATATTTTTGGTCTTTCCAATCTCGTATATTAACATAAATAAATTCAGGTTCTGTGATAAACATATAGGATTTGTAAAAAAATCCTAAATAGTTATTATAATTATTTCAAAGAGTATTAAATAATATAAGGATAATATGTGTAATATTATTATATTGCAAACCTCCCTTTTCACTTCCAAGTTGCACCTTCTCCTAGTTTTACTCATTTTTGTACACAGATTCTCTACGCACGCATTGCATGTGATACATTAGAGTCTTGATATTTGGTCCAAAATCCAATTAAATAAAAAATATCTGGGCCTATGTAACAAATAAGCCCAGTTGGCCCTTGACTGGTAGGTTGTAGTTGGGCCTTGCTTAACGGTTGAGCGGTTGTGGTTACCCGCCAAGTGTCAATGAAGAAACCCATATGAATGAAATAAAACCCAACAGAAAATGGCATCGACATGTAATTGTTGAGAGAAACAGCCCCTTTTTTAAAAAGAAAAACATTTTTAACCAGGATAAAGCCACCTTCACTTTTCATCTCTCTGTCTCTTCGCTCTCAGAGTACTCAGTACAAGAAAGAAAAAAGAAAGCCACACACGCAAAGCTCTCAAAGCTCTCTCTCTCTCTCTCTCTCTCTTTTATCTCTCTTCCTCTCCTCTGCATGTAGATGCTCTCTGAAGAAGACCCTAACTCGCCAACCCGACTCAGCAGCTCGACTCGGCCTACTCACTCACACTTCACTCATGGCCAACAACCCCTCCGAAGCCCAGGCCGACGATTTCCTCGAGCAAATTCTCGGCCTCCCCAACTTCGCTTCCGCCGATTCTAATTTGGCGGGAAGCGACGGAGGCTTGACTGGAGCCCAGGTGTCTCCGTCTCCGATGATGCTGCAGCTGAGTTCTGGCGATGGCTCCGGCCATATGGCCGCTGTCGGCGGCGGCGGTGGGTTCCACGGAGGGGTGTTTCCGTTAGGTTTGAGCTTGGAGCAGGGAAAGGCTGGGTTTTTGAAGCCCGAGGATGCCTCTGGGAGTGGGAAGCGGTTTCGAGACGATATCGTTGACAGCAGAGCTTCGTCTATGAAAAATGTAAGATTCGAACTATTAACCTTTCTGTTTGGTTAGCTTGAAATTTCAACATTTTTAGTTAATTGAATCTGAGAGGAGCTACGGGGATAATTTTGGCAGTATGGTTTAATTTTTTTGTTTATTTATTTTACTCATTTTTGTTTAATAAACAAAAAGACAAACAAAAGGAAACAAGGACAATCAGAAGCTTATAAGAGGTTGGGTTTTAATTAATTGGGTGAGATTCAAGTACTCGTATCTGACAGGAAGTAAAATACAAGAGGGCACTCCTGGGTTGTTTGAGAAATGGGAACTAATTGGCTGGTCAGAATGAAGCAGAAAACGTACAATTTTTAGTCAAGAAAACCAAATATCCGTAAGCATGTGTGTGCATGTGATTTTAAAGCAAAAATATTCAATTGTGGTGATTACAGTAATAGAATAATCATTAAATGTTTTGTACATATAAAGCAATATTAATTACTATTTGTTAGGATCTTATTTGTTTTGTTGTTTATAAGTGGTATTTGAATGTTGTGTATTATTGCTATTTTAATATATATGTGAGTAAGTATGGAGGTGTATATGTGTGTGTTTATTACTCAATAATCAATACGTTTATATTGATGTCAATAACTCTCAAGGAAATTTGGTACTGGGGTAGGCTGCCTCTTTCCACCAAAATGTTTGATGTATAGTTACCTCTGGGTTTTTCGGTGCAGTGCAGTGTTAGGGAACTAGCTTGTCTCTTGTTACAACTGTCCTTGGTAATAGAAATTCTCATTTTGCAGGTTTTCCACGGGCAACCAATTTCCACCACAGTTGCTGCAGCACCGCATCCACCGGCAATGCGACCAAGGGTGCGAGCAAGAAGAGGACAGGCCACAGATCCACACAGCATTGCTGAGCGGGTAAGTTTACATAGTTTACATAAAAAGAACATCCCATGAAATTGTTGTGAAACAGAAACCACCTTGGAGCCTGGAGCCATATGTTTATTTTAAATTTGTACTCTTTTTTTTTTGCCCTCTCCTTCCGTTATAGCTATTGTAGATTCATCCTTGATTTTCACCCCTTCTGTACAGTTGCGCCGAGAAAGAATAGCAGAAAGAATCAGGGCATTGCAGGAACTAGTTCCTAGTGTCAACAAGGTCTGTGGCATTCCTTTCATATCACGTTTTTTATTCTTGAAATGGTATAAGACTGACTTGTATTATGGAAATGGTATAAGAAATGGTATGTATTATGGAAATATGGAGTTTAAGACTGACTTGTAGTATGATTCATCCAACTCATTGCACAGTTCTATAAACTTACACATATAATGTGATTTCTAGTGCTCTGAAGTTAAGTGATTTATTGGGCTTTAATAGAAGCTGTTATATCCTGTTGATGATTGTTGAGGGACCTGGTTTAATTTTGTTGTCTCTAAAAAATGTCATGGCTGCTTGATTCAATGCTTAAATTTGGGTTTCGGATTGACTGGTACTGCTTTATTTAGGGTTTTTTCTCTCCCAAATAAGAGTTACTGTTCGTGTAAGTAAGTTTAGTTGTTGAAAAGAGTTTGTTCCATCATAGGGATTTCTTTTGACTTTTTGAGAAGTGATTTGTTTAATAACGTATTACTGTAAAGATACGGGGCGATGCATGGTGTTAGGGTCTCTTGACATGCCAACTGAAACTGGCTAGCATTGAGCATGCTGTTGAAGTCTCCATCCTTTATATTTGTGAACTTCTGTTTGTGCAGACGGATAGAGCTGCCATGCTTGATGAAATCATGGATTACGTGAAGTTCCTAAGGCTCCAAGTAAAGGTATTAGCATTATTTAAGGTTCAATGCACGTTATCTTATTATCACATTAATAATATAATTCCTAATTACTCTCATTCCTCCCTTCTATTTGTGTTGAATTACATTCAGTTATACGGAGAAATTCTTATTCCATAGAGGCCTATTTCACTTTGGTATTAACATGTTTTGTTGAAAATTACAGTGGTTTTCAATCCTACTATGGGTATCCATATTAGAGTCCATAGGCTTGCTTGTACTCTTCTATTACAAGAAGGCTCATTAGCGCCTGACAAATAGTTGTCATCATCATGGTTATACAATCAGTTTCTATGTATTTACATGATTTAGGGTGATAATGGCCCTTGGAATTTGAATTTATCCAAAATGGAAAATAAAAAATGGTCTTCGGTGTTGTTTGTTTTTTATAAAAAATTGAAATCGAAGTTAGTTCCTCCTTTTCAGAGGGTGGATTTGGATGCCTTAGTGTTCCTATCGATTATATGTTGAATCAGTTAATATTATTTTTTATGACATAATGAAAGGGTAGACGCTTCCACTCAATTTTGACTGTTTGACCAATTACTAAAGATCCAAACAAATTGGTGGGAGGGATGAAGTGGAGTAGGTCTTCTTTTGATAACGAAGAAAGTAAACGATTTTTTTTTTAATACGTTTCATCCATCTGCTTTACAGGTTTTGAGCATGAGTAGATTGGGGGGAGCTGGTGCTGTGGCACCACTTGTAACGGACATTCCACTATCTTCAGTAGAGGTATTAAATGAAAGTATTATCTATTTGTTTTGTTTTGTTTTTTTCATTTTTCTTATGACCAAAACAAAAACCATGCTTCTATCTAATGGCAGGAAGAAGGTGGCGAAGGTGGAAGAAACCAACCGGCATGGGAGAAGTGGTCTAATGATGGCACAGAACGACAAGTTGCGAAGCTGATGGAAGAAAATGTTGGGGCTGCAATGCAGTTCCTTCAATCAAAGGCTCTTTGCATCATGCCTATCTCACTGGCCTCAGCAATTTACCACGCACAACCACCAGACACCTCTAGTGTTGTGAAGCCTGAAATGAACCCTCCTTCATAGACCTCAGAAAAATGGTAGGTATGCATTCACATGGTCCCACCGAAAACTCAACTAGCTAGATGCTCTTGGGTCCCATGCCTCATTTGTCCTATTCCGACCCCCCTTCATATTTAGCTGTTTCCTCGCTTCAAATTGCATTCAAAGTCAGATGCCATAGTTCTTTGCTTTTGCCTTTTCTTTCAACTTTTGTCAAAACAGGGTTCGATGTCAATGCCCTAAAAAATACGAGCAGGCCCTTCATGTCTTTCCAGGTTCAACTAAAGGAGAAGAATTGTCAAAGCTTCACTTGATATGCTCTTCTTTTTGTATCAATGGTGGGGGTAGTGGAAAATGATGGAAGTCCCTTTGTAGTGGGGCTCTTCTCATTGTTGCTAGTGGGTTGTGGGACCTTCTAAAAGGAAATAGAGTATATAATATATTTTTTGATGTATTTTAGGGGAATGTAATATAGAGGTGGGATAATGCTTAATACTTGCTAGTTTGAAAATGCTGGGTTAATGCTACTTTTTGGTTCAGGAGGTTGGTGGTGGTTGTGTCTCCAAAAGTAATTAGACTTTTTTTCATTCAATTCTCTTGAATCATTATTGGAGGATTAATAATTGAGAGAGGGAGAGAGTGCGTAATGTTCAAGCATGTTTAGTATGCGTTAATACAACGTAAATTAGTGTGAAATGCGATACTAGGTATTTGGACAAGAGCTGATCACTGTTATTAACTTGATTGTTATTTCAATCAAGCCAAGCAAGGCAAGCAGAGCCTGGTACTAATTGTTCAACTTGGCTTTGCAACGCCATTAAGGCGGCTGTGAGCTTAAAAAACTCTAAAAAGGGTGTCTTCGAAGTTGGTAATTCAATTAGCTTGAGGTTCGTTTAAATGTTTTTTTTTTTTTCTCATTTTTCTTTTGTGAAAAAACAACAAAGGAATGAGGTTAGCGTTTCCATCTTGAACTCAACATTTATTTTTTCATTGCACTATATACGGCATTAGAGTACTTACTTTCAATGGAGTTGTGTCATGATCCAAAAGAGTACTTTTTCTTTTTTTCGTCCAAGAAAAAAAAAAAAAAAGTACTTTCACTAGATCGAATATGCGCTCAAATTGATAGACTCAAACCCACAGATCTTTTACACGGATCTTGAGTACAAAGAGAAGACAGAAGACTCTGGATTTGTCCAAATTGCCAAGTAATTTCTGGATTTGTCCAAATTGCCAAGTAATTTCCTAATATGGTTGTTCAGCAGTTTCCTACTAGGTTTAGGAATCCTAGTCTCTTAAGTAATTTGGTAATTAATATGGTTGTTTATCAGTTTCCTACTAGGTTTAGGAATCCTAGTAGATGGTGGAACGGAACTCTATCTCTATATAAAGGGCCTCTAACCCTAACTATTGTTTTAACTTGTAACTCAGAATTGAAGAGATCGAAGCTATAACATCATGTCTGTGCTTATAGCTACAAGTTTAGGCAACTTAGTTGTGGATTTGGACACAGACAAGTGCCCTCTGACTTGCAACAACTTCTTAAAGCTCTGCAAGATCAAGTACTACAATGGGTGTCTTTTTCACTCTGTTCACAAGGATTTCATTGCACAAACTGGTGACCCGACCGGAACTGGTTTGGGTGGCGATTCAATCCACAAATTGTTGAATGCTGAGCAGCCTCGCTTTTTCAGCGACGAAATTGATCCTAATTTGAAGCATTCCAAGATAGGCACTCTTGCCATGGCTAGTGCAGGTCACAATCTCAATGCTTCCCAGTTCTATTTCACACTGCGTGATCATGACCTTGACCATCTCGATGGGAACCACACAATTTTTGGAGAGGTAGCAGTGGGCTTTGAAACATTGACAAGGATCAATGAGGCTTATGTGGATCACTTAAACAGACCATATGAAAACATCACAATCAAACATACATGCATATTATATGACCCTTTCGAAGATCCTTTAGGGTTGGCCAAGTTATATCAAGATGAGGTTGATTATGATGACGATGATTGGCTTTATTTGGAAGAAGTAGCGGATGAAGAAGAGTTTGATGCACTTGTTGATGCCAATGAGGCTTATGTGGATCACAAAAACAGACCCTATGAAAACATCACAATCAAACATACATGCATATTATATGACCCTTTCGAAGATCCTTTAGGATTGGCCAGGTTATATCAAGATGAGATTGATTATGATGACGATGATTGGCTTTATTTGGAAGAAGTAGAGGATGAAGAAGAGTTTGATGCACTTGTTGATGCCAAAGAGGCACATTCCACTGCCCCTGTTATGGAGATGAAGGCTCCTCAGAATGTGCTTTTTGTTTTTAAACTCAATCCAGTTACTGAAGATGTGGACTTGCAAATTCAATTTTCGAGGTTTGGGACTGTGCAATCTGCCCACATAGTCCGTCATTATGAGACTGGTCAAAGTTTAGGGTATGCCTTCATTCAGTTTGAGACCAAACAGGCATGTGAACAAGCATATCGGAAGATGGGTGATGCTTTGATTCATGACACAAGAATACACGTGGATTTTGGTCACTCTGTTCCAAGGCTTTGGTCTCAGTACGTACAAGAAGGGATCATAGTCTAGCCGTACAACAGACTAAAATTCAATATAAGTTTTAGATAGCAATGTAATGACTATTGAGCATATTATTTGTTTGGTTATTCATCATATGAGTTTAATCGATCACATTGCTTTTTTTTAATTTCCGACTTTACTTGTAAGTAATAAAAATTTAACTTTATTGTTTATGCATAGTATTTGAAAGAATAAAAAATCATATAATTTATTCTACGCAATAGATGTAAAAGTAAACAAACAAGAATAAACACTTTTTTTGATTTAATCAACATGGAGGAATAATTCAAACTCGGGATCTGCAAGGGTAAATGCTTAACCAAGAGACCTATAAGCCCTCACACCAAGAATAAGGACCTTACCAATGACACAAAAGCTTTTCCATGTATGACCCAAAAAGCTTTTCATTAAAAATTTACAATGAACTAATGACCCATAACCTTTTCATCAAACGCATAAATTCATATATATAAATAATTGACTCAAAAGCCATAGTGAAGGATTTGCAAATATCATGCTATTGGAATTGGGTAAAAAGGTACATATATTCAAAAATATATAAAGGTTTGATGGGCTGAGAAACTGGGCCTATTACTGTTTGGACTCGATCATCCGCTCTAATGGGCCTTTCCAGATACAAAACTAGCCCACAACCCGACCCAAGATGATCCATTTGTTCGTGGCGGGTCAGATTTACGCACTATTTTGGACTCAAGGCTTTGAGCCTTCGAGATAAGCGCAGTAGGAGCATTATCACAACGACGGAGTTTGGAGCATTATCACAACGACGGAGTTTGGCGCCGAGACCCAAAAGAGCGAGCAATGTCGTTAGAGCGAGCTCTACCAGCAGCAACAAGCACAACCTTCCTCACAAACCCCAAAATCCCCTCCCTGTCCCCAAACACAACCACCAACCACAACCAGTTATGCTTTGCACGGCGCCGTTTCAAGCTCAAATGTTCGGTGGAATACAGTAGAGACCAGTACAGCTACAACAGCAACAGCAACGTTCAAGTGCCCGTGGCGTACCCAAGGCCGACGGAGGTTCAGTGGAAGAAGGAGCTGTGCAATACGGTGCACCTCATTGGCGTCGTCGGTCTTCCCGTTGAAATTAAGCACCTCCCCTCCGGAAAGGTCCTCGCTTGGACCCGCCTCGCCGTCAAGAAATCGTCTACCGACACCTCATGGTATTATTGTGTTCTTCAATTCTTGGATTTACTCATATTACACTTGTTTTTTTTATCATGCTCTGCTTTCAATTTTTGCTAAGGAATGTGAAAGTGAAACATTTAACTTGAAGTGGGTAATTGAAATTTTTACATTTTTGGTGGTTGTTGTCTCATCACAATGTTTGTCTTAATTATGAGAAATGAATGTGGGACTCCATAAATTCCTCAATTATGAGAAGTGGGTTCTTTTGGCAGGATCAATTTGACATTTTGGGATGAGCTAGCACATGTTGCTTTTCAGCATGTAGAGAAAGGTCTCCAAATATATGTTTCAGGTCGCCTGATTTCTGATTCTGTTGAAACCGATGAGGGGAAGCAGCAGACCTACTATAAGGTTCTTTGGCTTGTTTTCTTTCTATGTGTAGTGTGAAACTTGTTCTGCCAGTTGTTTGTTTACATTATGATTTTGTTGTTTAATCTTCTGCAGGTAGTTGTTCAACAACTGAATTTTGTTGAAAAGAGTTTCCCATCAGGGGTCTTGAATGATCATGACTCCAATTCCTTTACAGCAGGCAAGTCATATCTTCAATAACATAAGTCTTGATAAGAGTTGGGGTAGCGGTCTTTCTTAGGCTTGTTTTTCTTGCAGGTAGAAATTATGGCAACAGTGCCACAAAGAACACAGAAACCACACAAGAATTATGGCAAGCCTTCTTTGCTAATCCAGGGGAGTGGTGGGATAATAGGAGGACCAAGGTACTTTATTCAATCACTGTATATGTTGAAAACATCTAACTACTATCTTTTATTGTTGCATTACAGACACACACACACACACAACACTTGGCCTTATGCTGAGAGAAAACCAGTTCGTAAAAACTAGTATTATACATAACTGAGAGCAAATTATAATGGATGAGGTAAAAATTTAGTTACAGATGAGCTCATAGCTATGCTATGTAATTGCTAATCAATGTCGAAATGAAAATGATTTGGAATGAAATGTTACAAATTACATCTTGTATTGTTAGTTTTATGCCATGTGGTTCATTGTGAATGATAAAATTGAGCTTATTTCAACAAAGTACTATGTTACCAAAGCTCTAGAAGCACTATGCACATGTATAATTTTGAACTCATATCATTTGTTGTTTTTATAAATTTGCTGATAATAGTATATGAATTCACCCATGTTTATTCAATTTATGATTCAGAGGAATCCCAAATATCCGGATTTCAAGCATAAAGATACTGGAGAAGCCTTATGGGTTGAAGGCCGGAACAATCCACCATGGGTGAAGTCCCAACTGACTCTACTTGATACAAGAATGGGGACCCTTAATGATCAAGATCTTGAGATGCATGCAAATATATTTTCTGGCGATAAGTATATGCCTTTTTAAGTCCTGGCCAAAAAAAAAAGAAGTGCTAGCTGTAGGAAACCAGAGGCAATGGGGTAATGTTGTATAGTTATCGCTTTGGTGGAAATATTTGGAGATCCGGCTTTGTTTTTATAGCTTGTATACTGGATTTTGCAATTTATATCATGTGCTGGTAATCGGTTCCGCTGTACTTAATTGGCTCTTCAACCTTCTGGAACTTGCTCAATGCTATTACAATATAAAAGTTTGAACATTTGAACCTTAGCTTGAGGTTTCAGTTTTTATCTAAGATTGGAAAAGTCAACCCTGACACCTCGGCATATTTTTTAATTAAATTATGCATAAATCAAGACCCTCTTGATGTATTTTGAAGATTGATAATATGTATGATATGATATTCTGGGGTTATAAAATTATAGATTCTATGTAATCTTATGTTGCAATACCAATTTGAAGAATTCTGTTTAAAGAGGTGATTGTTCTTCTCTGGTGTGATAAATTTAAATGTCCAGTTGATGGTTAAGCTTGCCTTTAGGCTTTTTAGACATGACCGAGAAGTAGAGGGATACAACAAGTATTCATGAATTACGCAATCTTCCTCAATTTATGGACGATATAAATCTCAATTGAATTAAGTCGTGTTTTATTCTGAGGAGCACTAGTAGTTGAATGATTAAGGATTGAGGAACCATAAGAATCAGAAACAATTACATGTATTTGGAATTTACACAAAATTGTTATATATTAAGAATTTGTGTAATCTTATCGTTGCATATATATAACCTATTATTAGGACAAAATGGAACAGACATTTCATCCCCTGTACAGTTGGAACTCAACTATATATGTCTCTCTTTGCCTTTTCCAGTTTTTCTTTAAGCAAGTATTGCTTTTGAAAGGGAAAAAGGAAATAATAAAAAAGTATTCTGAAGTATATATCTGTGTCTTTTACTGTCTAGCCTCGAATTAATTCTCAGCAAACTTGTTGAAGAACCCGAGCCAAATTAAGGAGCTTTGAATGTCCTTAATGTATTTATCTTTCTTTAAAGACCAGCATTTTTGTGGGTGGTTGTACTCAGAAACAATTCAATCCTCTAGCTTCAGATCCTTTCATGATTCTCAGCTTTTTGCAGGAAGACACAAACATACTGCATAAAAGAAAAGAGTCCGGTGAGTTATGACTATATTTGAGAGATAAGGTCAGAACAGAGAAGATCTAGAGATTTAGAGATCTAGAGAGAGAATGAGAACTTACTTCCATGGGACATCTCCAACTAGCATCCAGTCACCATCTTTATCTTCATAAGTGGGAGCAAAGTCAGATCCATTGTAGCCTTCTCTTTCTGAGTAGCTACCAATTGTGAGCTTGAACATGTTCTCAAAGGCCTTGAGGAGTTCTGGGTAGCTCTTGTAAACCTTGAGGTCAATCTTTCTGAGGTAAGGAGCTCCATCAACACTCACTTTCACATACCCTCCAGCACTATCAGCCTCAGATTTTCTTTGTTGCATACAGGTTTTTCTGTAAGATCTGACTGGTGGCCATCCCACTACTTGTGTCCTGCACCCATCAACCACCATATATATAATTAGTAAACCCTCTAAAATATTGACATACAAATTAAATTGTTCATACATATGTAATATGTAACTGGGTTATGTCTATGAAGTGCTTACTTGGTGGGTCGGGAAGCGAAATCCGGTAGGTCGGAATTGGTATTAGACGACCTACATTCCTCTGAATTGACCGGATCTGGTGAAGACCTCTTATTATTCCTAGCAGCAATAGGAGGAGGAAGTGCTGCTGCAGCTGCAGGCTCTTCAATCCCACTCCCTGGCAATCCCAATCTGAGCTCAGTTTCCTTGAAATTCAGCTGCTCATGCTCAGCATTCTCATATTTCACACAACACCTTTCCATCTTTATTTGCTAATTAGCTAATTGCAGGCACTCACACTAGGAAGGAGATCGAATGAAGTTGATTTGGTTTTGTGATGAGGAAATATGTGATGGCACTCAACACTTTTATAGGATGCGTATGCTTATGCATGTGATTTTTGAGGGGGCAATTCATTTTCATGTTGCATGGCAACATAAGCTTCACTCATTAAAAATTCCTAGCACCACATGCTGTTCCCCACGCGTTAGTTCAATGTCCAAACACAGCTCGACAATTGCACATAGTGGGCCCACTTTACACTCTTAGCGAATTTGTTACTTGATGTATACATTGCATACCATATCAGGTTTGTATAATATTCCTACTACATTATCGTCCACGTCATCAGTCACTGTAAGAGTTGTTTTATATAAGTAGAATTTTCATATTTACAAGGAAGTTTATAAATGGTAGTCTAAATAATTCTATCATAACTTATTGTTTAAGGGTGGGTGGGTCATTGATTTAATTTGTTGATTTGAAGTTTGGACAGCTGAGCTGCTTCGCACATGAGGAACACCGTTGAGTTTGGTGCCCAATGGGAGGGAGACAAAGGAGGGACAAGCACAGCCGATGCTATTGAAGACCGTGGCCGATAACGGACGGCTCTGATGGGTCTTTCCAGTGGGTTTCGGGAGACTCAATTTGGGATCGTTGGATCACGAGGATGAAACGGAAACAGCCCATGTGACGGCACGGTCCCACGTGGATGCTGTTGATTGGCAAGGCATCTGCCATGTGGGTGGGGACAAGTGGGGCCTTAGATTTTATTGGCCTGTGGTTACATGACATGTGGGATTTCATGTGCTTATAAGGTCAGCTTACCATTCCCATGATCTCTCTCACTTGACTGTCATTATGTTTAATACAAATATTTAAATACATAATACTTTAGAAGTATAATTATAAGTTAATAAAGAAAACGTATCTCATTTTCACTTACAAAAATCTCTTTATATATTCAATATATATATGGAAGGTTGCAACACATGCATGAACACACTTCACTGCCTTTGGTAGCGATTAATGGTTAGCATGGATACATGATACTTTTCTCGATCGGTCTTTAAGAAATTAAGTTGGCTAAGATGGGTAATTATGTTGTTAGCATGCATGCATATGCATCACAAACTTAATTAATAGCAACAAAGAAATGTAGGTTGCTACATCTTTTTATGACATTAGTTTATGGAGTAAATGAGATCGATGCAATGGTAGTTTATATGGTGTGGATGATCATGCAGCTGATCGAGTCTTACTATATAAAACGGTGAAAATGACCACATTCGTGCGTATGGAATGCATTTCCAAACAGAGAAATTAATAATTGAATTTTGGCAAAAACGCATTAGAAAGTAGAACACCTTGTCGTGTATATGAAGCTAGCAACTTTTTCATGGGATCTGGTATTAATTAATTTTGCCCAAGTTGTTTAACGTGATAATTTTTCCCCTAGTTATATGCATGCTATACTTCCCAATGTTGATCAGTCAGGTATTTCAAAGTAGATTTGGGGTTGGAAAATTAAGATAAATCAAATCAATCAATATATTAATTAATTAATTAATATGCATGTGTAGGAGTACATACTTGTTATACTCTATGATCTATCAAAGATTTACATAAATTAAACCCAAAAAACATGACTAAAACAAAATCCCAACAGACACCGACAGAGCCTATCAAGCTGGTTTTAACAAGCAACTTATCTAAGGGAAATATGACCATGCACACACCAAGAGACAACTCACAGTTGAAGTTGATTGGCATTCAAAGAACAACGGACAAAGTGAAGTGTCCCAGTTGAGGCATTAGGCTAAGGTACGAACCTTTCTTGTAATGAAACCACAGGCATTCGTTTGTGAACATACCCGTTACCCCTCTAGTTTGTACTTAATTGTATCTATATTAATTGCAAGGACCACAGAAATGAGGAGGGTCTACCGGCCACATTTATAATTATCTTCCTAATTAATTAGTAAAAAAATATATACATTGGGTCATCAAGGACGACTCTGCGCATTGATTGTTTGATTGCTATGTGTCTGTATATCTATGCCGTCGCTAATTCCACTTATTTTGAAAGATAGACCAGGGGTTAATTAATACAACTATATATAATATATAATATACATATACCAGCTAGATATATGCATGCATGGATAGGTTGGTACGTACTAATGCACACACGTGTGACATGATAAGAATGAATCAATGATTGAGATGTGGGTGCACAAGTTTTGAGTTTTGGACTTATGGGATTTTGGAGATCGATTATAGAAGCCGAGAAGGCCCATTACACCACAGGAGCTGTCCTGTCCTGGCCTCCTGTGTTTGTTTCAATTCCAATGCGAACTGCCCACAGCGTACGTGTAATGCCTACTGTATATGATCAGTCTAATATGGTGGTCCTGGGACCTGCAGGGTCGACGTGACCCATTATGCTGTGCCATGCTATGCCAATGCCACCCATCTTTTATTCCATGCCTAGCTACCTAGCTATGCTTTTTGCAATTTGTCATACTCCTACATTATACATACTTACATTATACACTATCATAGAGATATGTATACGCGCATATGCGCCGTCCACTTAACCTTACAAGTTACAAACCAACAAATAAATGAGAAATGAGAGTGGAAGGTTTCGACCATATTAGATAATCACTAACTAGAAATGTATGTCAATCAATTAACCATATGGAAGCATAATATATACAATTTCACACCTAGCTTTTATCTAGATATGAATTTGACTTGGTCTATGGCATTCTATATGCATGCATATATATATACTTAATTATTTTTAAAGAGCTAGGTAGTTAATTGGCCACTTAAATATATGTATACATTACAAATTAAGATAAGGTAATAGGTAATATGGTCGGTGATCTATAGCTAGATATATACATTAATTATCATGTGTTGCGTGTGTGATTGTGATGCTATAGATCATATAGCAGGCTGCTAGGCATATGCTCATCAAAAGTTAAATGAAGGGAACATACTTCTGGTTAGTGCGACTGCGTGGTATAAAACTATAATTATATAGAGGTAATTAAAAAGTTTAAGTCAGTACGTACTACTCTTGCTCAACTGAATGCAGCAAGATCCACAAAAAGAACCAAGAACCTAGCCACAGTATACATCATAATTGTTTTTACTGTTCATATATGTTGACCACGTCCCCAAACCCTAATCCCAAAATTATTTGACTTTTTGTTTATTATATATATATATACATATTACAGAACACCGTCCAATGAATAAACAAACTGGGTAGTACTTCTGATAAAAGGAAATAAAAGAAAAGGAAAGAATAAGTTAGCACTAGCCTCAATCCATGATTTATATATAATCATTGAAAATTTATTATACCGGCCAAAAAATATTGGTTATATAAAAGAGAAGATGTTGTGATGATTGAATTATAATGATTAGTGAGCATGTTGGCATATGGATTTATATATATATATATATATATATATGTATCTTTCTCCTCATTCATTATATCATATGGTATGATGCAAAAGATCAATTATCGATCGATCTCTCGAATTGTTTAATTTGCATGGCAATGTATACATATACTAAAAAAGTATCAAACTATTACAAGAGCAATAATTTTGATCTGAAATTAAATATTGAAGAAGGTAGATAATTAAATAAACATTAGATTTCACATAAATTGAATTTTGATAGATTAAGATCGATCGAGCTTGATGTCAATTTTTAATTTTGTAATTAAAAAGTGGTTGGAGCTGTTGTACATGAGTGTTTGAGGGTTGATTGAATATTGACGTGCATGGTCAACTGATAGTCACATTCATGAATTCGTAGTGAAAATGAAAAGGAGGAGAAGAAGAAATTAAAAAGAAGAAATTTGATCAGAAAGGTGAATTATGGTGGGTCAGTGGGATGCCCTGCAGCGCCGCACATGGGATCGGGTTTGACGCTTAGGGTGACAGACCCAACAACTTCACATGCTCACTCTGTGGGCCCAAACCCAAAATCAAATGCACGACCCACCCAATGCAAATGCATCTCACTCACTACATGCCTTGCTCACAAAATGGGTCCCACTCCTTCTCTCCCTCTCTCAACTCTCAAGTCTCAACCACCAAAAACAAGTTTATAAATTTTTATTTTTTCGATTTCTATCTCTTGGTATTGTTTGAGAGTATATATAGTTTACGTTGAGAATGTAAAATGTAGTCTTACGATCAATAATGTCACGAATTTTTCAACTTATTGACATTTATGAATGTCATTTTTTTTTCAATCTATTAATTAATGTCAATATTGGTTACCCCTAATATATATTTAAACAGACGAACGTGGCCACCATATGTGCATGCAATTTTGGAGTAACGTAGCTGAGATAAGATAGATGAAGACCACACATATTGTGGGCATGCCCTATCTAACGTTAACAAACAGTACTTAAGAGTGCCTGGCAAATAAATGCTTAGAACTTTCTGCTTTTCTCCCCAGCAATTTATTTTGGTTATAATTGACTTAAGTCATGCACACCGTAAAAGGGCACAACCCAACATTAACTTTTAGCATGTTTCAATATCACTTTGGTGGACTATAGGAAAGCACAAAATTAAGATTTGATGGTGTGTGTGTATATATATATATATCACAAATTCTCTATGCACGACATAGTTAATTAAAGAATGAACATAGGTATTTTTATGATATTTTGTCCTTTTTAGGCCATATTCTATAAGGTGCAACATATTAAGGTATATAATTATTGTTCGACTTTATATTTTAGATTTTGACTCTTGAGTTTTAGAGCCCAAAACTTGAGAATTAAACCTTGAATTCTAACAGAGGAAAAATAACTCAAAATTATGAGAGTTAAAACCAAAGAATAGCTAGTCTTGATTGATAATACACATATACATATATATATTTGTTAAAAGTAAATGGGGTTTAGAGTGAATAAAAAATGGGTTTGAGGGTATTATAGTACTCTTAATTTTAACCCCCTTCACCAAATATTGTTGGATATTTCCCTTTCGAATTAAACATGATTGGATTTCTTCAATGTACACACCTACATTAATGTTCAAATTTATGGTTTTGGGTCATAAATTAAACATGGATTTTAGATAATTGGTGCTGAGTAAGTGAGACGTCTACCTCTAAATAATTCCTCACATTAAATTCGATAAGTCCTTTGGGGAAGGATTTTAGAATAATTCTCAATTTCTTTAATTGATGGTTTCCATGATGGACCACGAAGGAACATTAATTAATTTAGATTCTACAAACAAGTTCTAATTAGAGGTTATTGGCTAGCTAGATCGAACATATATGCTTTATTAACCATCAATATATATGGAGTAGAGTTGTCACTTATCAACTATCATGGATTTTTTTATTTTTGAACTTATAAATAATAATGGATTTAATTATGTTTAAATGATTGTCAACCATACATATGGACAGTACTGTAGTTTATGGATCCATATACACATCTCGTTAGGTAGATATAAAGAAAGGAACAGCTTCCAGCATTTTGGGCAGATAACCACAAGAAGAGTGAGAAGGAAGAAACCAGAACGGGGAGGGAATTAAGAAAAAGATTTTACTTTTTCATTTGTCAAGGAATAAATTAAGATGATAATTTAATTTTGTTTAAACAAAAAAAAAAGTCAATAAAGAGAGAATTGTTGTTATGTACTTTCTTAATTAATATATTTCTCTTCTCCCAAGCTAATAAGCTAGCTAGCCCTACGGATTGAAGCGAAGAGAGACTAAATTAGGGTTGGTAATAACCAGCTGGCTCTCCCCTCAATCCCAAGAAAAGTAAAGAAGATAAAATTTTGGGGAGTGAATTTCTTGAGCTCTGAAATTTACTGATCCAATGCTTGAACTTAATTGCCACTTGCCCAGGAATCATGGACTTTAGACATTAATCTATCACCAAAATCTTAGAATGAGGAGAGTTCCAACTCATGTGTTTTTTTCTCTTTTGATTAATAATTTTCAACCATTAGATTTAAATTTCTGAAGTCTGAGAAATTGTGTATTATTCACTAAACCAAATAATTATTGGCTAACTACAAATCTTTGCAACCGTAAATATTTAAAACCAAATGCTGTTTATGGGCTATCTAAGAGAGAAAATTACTGAAATAACCCACATCGACTAGATAGCTAGATGTAGCCAAGCCTGTTATATATATTTCATATTGGGGATGATGCAAGAGGAGAAAAGAGTACAAGAGTTGTAGGGGTTGTAGGAGTGAAAATGGCAAAATACGCCAATACGTATTAACACGTGGGGTGTCCAATTGATTCCACTCCCTCCACATATATATGGGAAGGGGGCATAGATAACATCACACTGTCGTCACGTACACCAGCATGCCAGCTCATACTGTTTGCCACGTGTCAATATCCCATTTCTGGTTGTACAATGAACCCATTCGCATATTAATACCACCCTCTAGCCACTGTAGCCCAAACAGTCCTCTCTCTCTCTCTCTCTCTCTTGCTTCAACAATAACCCAACGTCGTCCCCCCACTATTATTATTGCCACAAAGATCAAACAAAGCATTATAAGCAGAGGCCAGAGAGAAAGAGAGAGAGAAAAGAGAAATTATTAGCAAGAAAGGTGAAAAAGGGTGAGATTATATATGGAGACGGAACTGAGGCTAGGGCTGCCAGGTGGCGGCGGAGGAGGAGGAGGAGGTGGTGAAGGAGATCATCAGAAGGTGGTGGTGGTGGTGGTGAGGAAGAGAGTGTTCTCCGAGACTCAGAATGATGAGATCAGCTGCAGTACTGAGAGTGGTTGTGTGGATTTGAAGCTCAACCTTTCTTCTAAGGAGGCAGCAGCTACGGCTCAGAAAGATGGCACCACTCACAACTCCTCCGCCGATCCAGCAAAGCCTCCCGCCAAGTAACTACTACTTCATCATCTGAATATGCTCATTTTTGTTTTTTTATGTCTCTATGTGTAATTATTGCTACTCTATATTGAAGAAATATAGACATTTATTTCAAAACAAATTGATAACAAAAGAAATATTTCAAACCCGCATAAGTTATTGTGCAAACTCTCACATTCTTAATATCATATAAATGTCGCTGCATGTTAATTTCTAGGCGTACATGAATCAGATATATGGAGAGGCATATAATTGTTTGGTGCCACTTGTATAATATATATAAATTAATGTTTTCAAATAATTAGTTCACCATAATTAATTAATATACTTTTAGCTCCTTGATCGATTTCTTAAATTAATTTATCTTCATAGACGTCTACATGAAATATATACATCCGTCCCATAAATTTTGTACAATTTTTCTGCCTTTAGAACTTACTATCTAGCTATGGGGCCAAAGAATCTTCAAGTTTTGACTACATGTTTTCTTTTTGAAAAAAAAAAAAAAAANAAAAAGAGAAGAAAGAGAGAGAGAGAAAAAAAATATCTCTTTCATGTAATTCCCCTTTTCCATAGAATTTTTTATTTAAAAATATGAAGGAAAAACCGGGTACTCAGATGTGCTTTCATATATATATATATAGGTAATTTTAGCCAATTTACTAAAGTAATATATAGAATTTGAATGAAACTAAGAAATCTATATGATAAGAAAAGTAAAGAAAGAGTAATTAATTGATTAATTATATATGGAATATTGATATTATTAGGGCACAAGTAGTGGGTTGGCCACCTGTGCGATCGTTCCGGAAGAACATGTTAAGCGTGCAAAAGAAGGGGACTAGTAGTGAAGAAAGTGGTGATGATGAGAAGGGCAATGGCGGTAATATTGCAGTAGCTTTGGTGAAGGTGAGCATGGATGGTGCACCCTATCTTCGCAAAGTGGACTTGAACATCTACAACAGCTACCCTCAGCTCTCCGATGCCCTTGTCAAAATGTTCAGCTCCTTCACCCTTGGTAATCAATTAATTATTAATTTAATACACACCTAATTACTTACTTAATTCTCAATCAATTTTTACTTGTCATCGATTCATTTCGACAAATCAGGTCATTGCGGATCCCAAGGAATGCTGGATTTCATGAATGAAAGCAAGCTCATGGATCTTCTCAACGGTTCTGATTACATACCAACTTATGAAGACAAGGACGGTGACTGGATGCTGGTTGGCGATGTCCCATGGGAGTAAGTTTATAACTTCTTATTAACTAAAGATTAATTCCAAACCATATGATATATGGAGTTTTAGTTAACTTTTTCAATTTGTTTAAATTTTGTTCATTTTTTCTCCTCCCATGCAATGCAAGCAGGATGTTTGTTGGATCTTGCAAGAGATTGCGCATAATGAAGGGCAAGGAGGCTGTTGGACTCGGTTTGTATATATCTATCATCTTCGATCCTTAATAAAACTGATCGAGACTCGTATTTAGTTCTATTAGAGAAATGATACACTAGTTGAGACGACACAAATTGATAGCTTATTAAAAAATCATGCAATATGCATATACACTTTTTATGGTGGCACATACATATATAATTAAGTAGTGAAAATCCTTTCTTAATTGGTAATTATGAAATTTAATTATGTTAAAATTGGATTACATTTTCAGCACCAAGAGCCATGGAGAAGTGCAAGAACAGAAGTTAATTACTAGTAATGGAATCACCACAGCCTGCTCCTTTGATCTCCTCGCGGTCATCACTGCAATAAATCAAAACCACCCCAATACAAACAGAACGCGCAGATGGATTGAGCAGGTTGTTTGGATGCATGCATGTTAATTTGTTTCCTATGTGTAATATTAATGTTATGGTTTGAAATATATATAGTTAATTATAAATGCGAGATGTTTTGAGTTTTTATCATGCATGGACATAAAACAGTATTAATAACTTGGTCTGGCTTGTACTTTGGTATGAATGGCTTGCTTATTTTATTAAGCAGAACAATGATATAATAATAATGTATGTACCAGTTAATTTGGTGTATTTTTAATAATTCTTGAATTATTTATTTGTTCAATTCTATATATGGATTCATTGACCTTTGTAACATTTATTTTCGAAACTGAATTTGGTGGTCCTTTTTTTCCGTTTATCAAGGGAGTGAAAGACAGTAGGAATTAATTGGGAGTGTTCCAGGACGTAGTTGAATGAGGGAACAGGAACATGTGCATGTTAATGGAGCATTTATGCATGGCCATCCTTTTTTCTTTGCTAGAATATTTATTATATATTCTAGACATTGGAATGGGATTAATGCTGTTTCAAGCCCAGTTTAGGTTCGGCTCTACTTTTATAATCTAATTGCAAATCAAGTAAAAATTTGGACAAACAAACACGTTGCATGTGCAAAATGATATACAACATGATGGAAGTTAATGGTGATGAAAACTGGTCGAGCTAAACTAGCAATCCACGTGTTGAGGAGGCTAAGAAGATTGAGGACACATTGTGACGTCTCATACGTGTGTTCGGACGTCGGGCATCCAACATCGGGCTTTCGATGACCTCCGATGTCGAGGTCGATGGGGTTCCGGTCATGGTCACCCATGGTGGTCCATGGTCCGTTGAGGGAGGGAAGAAGAGAAAAAGAAACAGGGTGGGGTGGGTTCTGTTCTTTTTTCTTTCTTTTTTTCCCGGGATTCTTTGTCTTTCATTTTATTTAAGGGTAAAATTAAAGAATTGTAAATGGAGGTCAAGAGAGCAATTGTTGGGGTCTGAGTAGAATTTCTCTACCTATGTGTTTAGTTACGAAGATCTTATACCATAGATTTCGGATCATTCAAATTGGTCACCACCACGACACTGACGTTAGAGGCAATTTAGATGGCATCTCATAATGTAGAAACATTTAACACTTTGGCAACTAGGATTGAAATTAAGAACTAATCAACTCTTTCATTTATGATTAAGAACTAATGCATCCAGGGTCACAAATTAACAATCCAAGCAATTAATCACTCCAAGGATACATCGCCTTCACGAACTATATATATATTCGTATTTGTTGATCACGTTGTTGATCACATTGAAATTATTGTGCAACCAACGCGATCAATGGTCAAAAATAAAATAACCTGTTTATTTTGTGTCTTTACAAGAATCTTGTAACCCATCAGGGAAAGTTCAAATCATATGAAATAGGTGATGTTTTTGTGGCCTTAAAACTATATAATCACCAATGGGAAGTGCTATTTGCACTTCAAAAGCAACTTCTTGTCTTGCACTCCTCATGTATGGGTATATAGGAGTGTGGGAAGCTGCTTTCCGGGTGTATAAATTACTTCCCTTATTCTTTTCTTCCAAGGAAAATGAAATCTCTACTAACTCAATATACACATCTAATCAATGAAAAGAAGCTAGGCACGTCAGTTTGCATACAGCCAATGCAAAACAGATGGAACCAGCTTCAGAAGTCGATTGACTTGATTACCAAATCAGCGTTCTTCTTTGAATTCATTATGAGCTCTGCATTGGGCCGGTCATTGTGCTCTACCTACGGGATGAATTTAGGGTCATATGAAACTTCTTAGCAAAAACTTATTGACTAAACCAACACAAAATGAAAATTTAAGGCTCAGAACAAATCGAAGATTACCCTCCATTTAGCAACATCTGGGGGCTTTCCTACAATGCAGAAATAAAGAATACAAGCAAAATGTATTATTCCTCTCCATGTCCCATTCCACAAGTAGTAGCTGTATCAAAAATAGAGGGTCACTTACCTGTTAAGATATGTCTCTTTATAACTCGTTCCATAGCGTTGTCAATATCAACATCAACGAACCTAGAAAGAAAAAAGCAAAATGAAAAGATAGCCTTAAAGTGTGATAAGACCCCAAGACTATAGAAGTGACACCTTAGATTAATTGAAATTTCAGTTCTCAAGAAAATAAATTTCAAAAAAGGTATGCATCTTAAACAGAGGCCAGTCAAATTTCATAAGATCAACAATCACAATGTGAGAGGTATGGCTTAGGATTAGAACCTTGAGGCATTTTCTCTTACAACCTTAGCAGTATAACTTTTATATTTCTTTTCCATGATTAGATCCTATTCACAATCAAAACTTATAGGCATACATATCAAGAAAAGGCCACAAAAAATTTATACATCGAGTTTCAAACATCAAAGGTTTGAAGTTTGGTAATTTCTCTGCACACTATTCTAAGGAAGAACTAAAATGTCAGCCTGACAACCTTTATTGAACAAATGAAAAACTACGGTAATAAAGTGGCCTGTATCAGAAACTGAAGTACACAACCCCCGTTAAGTTTTTAAGTGTGACATGTTCTCAATATTGATATCTGCTACATACCCACCATTTTCGTGGCTGGATAGCAGTAACACACAATTTTGCACATAAAATAGCCTAGGAGAACCTTGGCCTTACCATTTCTCATCAAACATAGATGATATTTCTTTCCAAGCCCCAGTATCCAACAATAAATAAAGTCCTTCTACTATGACCACTTTATTCCTGCAAAGAGAAACCAAGGAGTTACCTACATATTTATCAAAGATGCAAAAATAAAAATGACATAATTTTAAGACATCTATATAGCCTTAAAGTTATTGGCATCCCAAATTGTTCATATCAGGTCACTGGTTTTTTATATAGCCTCTTGAAAAAGCCAATCCCACCTGTTTCTCTAGCTGGTATTAAGAAGACAATTCATGTGAAAGGAACAGATTACTCACTGAAGGCTCACAAAGATATCATCTTCTACTGGATCTCCAACACCATGGTCAAAGGATGGTGCATAAACTGATCCCTGAAACAATCTTTCTTTTAGAATGCATCACATATCACCAAACTTGAGGCAGCTAAAATAATCATAAGTTGTGAGCATCAACTAATCACCTGTCTTCTCAGAGTCCTGAGAGTCTTGAGTAATCGCTCAGGGTTAAAGGTCCACGGAGCTGATTCAGATTCATCAATCGGTAAGATCAGAGCTTTTAATGTTTTCAAGATGTTAAACCATCAATCATAAAATATAGAAACCTCACCTCCCCTTCGTGCATGAGCTTCTTGAGGATTCTGGAATGCAAGAACATTACAGAAAATTAGAATCACCCAAAATATTTTTAACAACTTAAATGTTTGTTTAGTATATTCATGTGTGTGGCATATTTATTCACAGTGGTACCAATCATCCACAAGAAAAGCAATGGACTGCAATGCAAATCCAAGATGAGAGAAAAAAAAAAAAAAAATCATAATATCAGATGGAAGGCTCACCTCCATTGCATCCAGCTGAGAACGATAAAGATGGAATCCATCCATGGGTAGAACTGCAGCTACATCTGGAGGACTAACTAGAGAATCGAATGCACAAGCTTTTTGGGGCCATAACTTGTTTATACGTTTCACTACTTCAGATGCAACAGTACTCTTTCCAGATCCAGGAGGACCAACCAAACCCACAATATGCCTAGATAGTACTTAACGAAGATAAATAACTTTGAAGAGTAACAAGCAAAATCCACATTATAATCAAGAACAAATCAGAAAAGTAACAAGCATACTAAAATTAAGCCAGACAATAAAATAAAAAGGTTTAAACAGTTATTAGCTATATTCATGCAGTTGAAAAGGGATCTAAAACTTACTTCAAATTTGGGTTCGACATTGCTGCTGCTCTAGGAAGAAGACGTTCAGCCAAAGCATCATAAACTTCATGTATACACCTTAAAGGAAACAGAAGCAATTGGTATTAAAAGCAGAAGAATATACATTAGAAATAAACAGAAACGTTGTACTCTTAGTTCAACCATAAAATGCAATAGCCAATTCTGTGAGATAGCTTGCAACAGTGAAGATAACATACTTGCCCTCTACTACTGCGGGAGCTTCCTTCTGTAGAGAACATACAACCTGTAGAGCGAACACAAGGTACAAACATAGAAAACCCATATACTGAAAATTAGAAATGCTAAAACTTAACAATCCAAAAAACAAAAACAGAGTATTGGCAAACCTTCACAGAGTTATTCTTGACAGAGCGAGGTCCGATTTGAGCAAACAAAGGTTGTGCAATTCTTCTTTTTGCGGAGAAGGACAGTAAATAACGATCCCATGTAGGAAGTTTTGCTCTTTTAAGCAGCAACGGCTCTGCAGATAGGCAAGCAAACAACTGAAGTCTAGTCAAAGATTTGCAGCTAGAAAAATTAACACACACAGAGAATGATATAAATCACTGTAAATTGGATACCAGACCTTAATGAGAAAAATTCTTCAGACACATTATTATCAATAACAATCGAATTATTAAAAATCCACCAATCAGCATATAATGGTATATGACAACCCAATTCAAATATGAAATTAAATAAACGTGTGACCGAAAAACTCTACTCAATTGTGTCTATGAATATTATTTTGCTAAAGCAAATTGACTTAATGAAGTTATGTTGAAGTGTCCTCTGTTTCATAAATATTGTTAATTTGTAGAGGAGAGCTTATGCCTGGGTAGGAATTTGGGAGACCCCTCTGAAACAGAATGAGAATTTTATGAAACTTTGAAAGTATATTGAAATTTGCTGAATTTTAAACTGGTTGAGATTTCCATATAATCAGAAGCATGCAAGCAAACAAGCAGAAACCAAGAAATTGATGAATCCATAAAAAAGATGATCAAGAAGTGAGAGAGACCTGGTGACGAATAATATGTGTGACCTCTCGAGGTTGCTGAAGACAGAGAGACCTCCATGAGCAAACGAATGAAACAGAGAGAGAGAGAGAGAGAGAGAGAGAGAGAGAGAGAGAGAGAGAGTAAATTAACTCAAAAGTGAATGGGGAAAGTTTTGCGATGAATACGAAGATGAGGATAAATTTGTAGTCGCCAATTAGTCCAGAATCAGATATGAAACGATAAGGACAAACTAAGGATGCTTATTTTGGATATGATCCACATTCTATTTCAGTATTTCTACAAAACCTCACCCTCGCAAGATTACAAAACAAAGCTGACTAGGATTTCAAAACTGGTCAGATCACGTTATCTGCCACCAAAAAATCTAGTCATACTTCACATCACCTATCTACTACCAATAAGAACTGGTCAATATCACTCATCTACAAGAAAAGCCATTTCTGAGCTCTTTCGCATAGCACCATATGGATAAAAATTATAAAATAATAAACACACAGAATTTAATTATTTAACAGAGAGTTTATCTATATTAATATTTAAAGATTAATGTTTGGGGTATTATATTTTCGGTATTTTCCAATTGACATTATACCAAAAAAAAATGACATGCTACCAAAATAAAATGACAATGTACCCAAATAATATTATGGTGGGCTAAAAAAGTACTACAAAAAATAAAAATAAAAATAATGATCTTTTATCCCGCTAATATGAGTTATAAGTGAGAGAAAATATATTTCAATTTTGGATTTACTTTAACCATATATTAATTTACAATTGTATTAATTTCACTTCTTAAATGTGTTATTTCTCACTTGTCCCTCATATGTTTTGTGCTTCATATTAATTAGACTAATCTTGTATCAACTTATTTTAAAAGAGAAAATTTTGAACTCGAAATCTTGAGTATAAACAATAAGGTCCGTTAATTTTAAGTACCACTGAGAACTTGATACTTTGGCCGAGTGCTTAATGTCGAAAAATTTACATTTCGTATAGATTTGTAACATAATCTAAAATATCTTGTCCTATGTTACTACAAAGTAAAAAAAAATTGGTGTATTGATGATTTACTGAAAAAATTAATATTATATTTAATTCTAATAATCTAAAATATAAAAAATATTCTTAATCATGAAAAGTTATTAGTTGGTTGACTTTTGTTAAGGTATGTTTATTGCCTTGCATAACAAACATAAAAAATTGAATAATATTCTATGGAAAGTGATATTCCTAGGTTCCCAGTCTCCACTGTTATATATATATATATATACTTCTCCGTACAAACTGGGGAGGCTTTTAGTAAAATGCAGATAATGCTTCCTTATCCTTTTTTGAGTTTTATTTTACTTGTCTTCTGGTCCTACTAACGTGACTACTTTAAATATTCTCTAGAAAACTTGTTTGTTTTGTACACGTTTCTTTTGAGTGGAACCCCATGAAAATAGGATCTTGACGTGAACGGAAAACCTATCTCGTGTCCCTCATTAAAATTGAGAAAATAGCCTTCCCACAAATAATAGAGTAGATTGTTGGGAATCTTAAATTCTACAAACATCTTA
This sequence comes from Purshia tridentata, assembly GCA_003254885.1. NCBI lineage: Eukaryota > Viridiplantae > Streptophyta > Magnoliopsida > Rosales > Rosaceae > Purshia > Purshia tridentata. The sequence goes on from QANT01002669.1 coordinate 63,201, forward strand.
TTTATCACAGCATTTTAAAAATAAATTATTGAGAAAATTCATATTCTAGATACTTATTAATAATTAAGACAATTTTAAATAAACAAAATAAAATTTTGACAATTTAATGACTTAAACCTTGCACGCTTATTCATGCTTGTATGACTTAAGAGAAAATATTATGATTAACCATTGTAACAAAAAAATTATAATTAAAAACAAATAAAATTCATATAAAACCAGACATAAAGCTGACATTGAAAGATCCACACAAAAAAATTAAACCCAAAATTTAGAATAGAAATGACACTCCGTGCCCTAACAAAAGGATTTGTTTTCTTTTTCCTTTCTAATCTGGGATAAGAAATGTATTCTGCTACTTGAACATGACTTCAGGAAAAAATATGGTTGAAACATATATGTGATTAAATAAACAATTTATTTGAAGAGAGTTTTATAAATACTAAGTTGGCTATCAATGTGTCCAATCTGAACTATTTAGTCTGAAGCTAAAACAACATTCAGTTTGAAGGAAAAGCAATTCTGCAAGGCAGCAGCCCCCAAAAATTGTGTTTAGGGTTAAGCATAAAAGTTGATGTTTACAGGGAAAGACAGCCTTGCGAAACCAATATGGCAACAACCAAGAGATTGCACCATGTATACAGTCACGAGGATGTGATCAGTACATTAGCACATTACACTGCCGCCTCTCAACCCTTCTTCGCTTCTTATCATCATCAGATGACTGCAAACAGAAACAAACACAAAAATGTTACAGAAATAGAGAGCATGAGTCTAATTAATCTAAGATTCATGCTGTACAGCAAGTATGATATGAGATTCTTCTACAGTCACTTTCAAGAGCAAGTTTTGAACTTTACCTGGGCACCGAGAAAATGAGGAGCCCGAACCCTCTTTGAGCCGTCTGCTAGACGCTTACATGGTAACAGGCTTTCCACTGCATCACTATTCTTATCGACCTACAAACAAATACACCAATAATGCAAGAGTAAGAACAACTTGTATAATAACTTTCCAGTCACTGAGTCCCTACAGTCACAAGAAAATATAAAAAGGATGGTTTGATTTTACATTGGAATTAAGAAAACTGATTAAGAGCATCCAAATTTCAAGGAAATAAGTAAGTTTCCTAGGTTAGTTTTCCCAAATGCCAAACAAAGCCTGTACATAATGAGTTTTCATTGTGTAGTTTGGAGAAACCCTCAGAGCCACAAGGAGGGAGTTAACTATTACCTGACTCTGAATGGTCCCAATCAACAATTCTTGGCAACCTGATGCATGCACATTTTCTAAATTGGGGCACTGAAGCAACACCCTCTCTGGACAAATACAAACAATAGTCACTTAGCTATACTAATAAATTGACAGAATCCTTAAGAATTGTAAAATACAACATAAGCTACAATTGAGGACATTGATTTACATACCTGGATGCAAATTTATACAAGAATTTAAATTCAGATCATGGAGTTCTCGGCAGTTTAAATATAGAGCCTGCATTAAGATTCAAAAATTAAGATCTCTCAGATAAGGAGCAATAAAAGATCACAAATAATTGGTTTTCATTTAAGAATCTCACATCTAGGCCAGAACAACCCCACAAGCTGAGTTTTTTCAACCGGCCATGTCTGATAATCAGCTTCTGTACTTTGGCAGCGGATGTTTTTGGTAATGCACAGACACTGCTTTCATCAGAGGTTGAATCCAGAGAATTGGGATCACATATGGTCATGCCACAGTCCATGAGTTCAAGAAGAGGTAGTTGACCTGTGGCAAGTTGAATGCCACCTGAAAATTACACCCAAGAGTTGGTGAACTTTAGTTTAAGTGAAACCAACAAAACTTTAATTTTAGCCCTGTACTAGGTGATTACTTGGAGTGATGTTAGGACAAAGAGCAACAAGTAGTCTTGAAAGAGTTTCAGGGAACACATTGCAAATCATGTCAATCCCACTGTCACTGATGCTAGATCTGAAATCAAAGTGGAGTAAAAAGTTACATCTCAAAGGTTAAATAAAACAAAGAAACTATCATTTAGAACCATACATATATGCAACTATGCTCTTGGTGTAAATTTATTCTTTGCTTACATTAGAAATCCTGAATGTTTAAAGTAAGCAAAACTGTTCTGTCAGAAACAAATTTTGAGATGAAGTTTTTAAAGCTCAGTAATTCCATAAAATGCTGGCTTTTCCCTTTATCCTAAACTGAATGGTCACCCATCAGGCCTGAATCATAAATTTCCAGTATCATAAACAGCGTTACTCAACTATTCAAGTCCAGTCCTATGCTTCCAATTGCAAATCTATATTTACGAAAATTCTTGACAAGTATTTTAAAGGAAACGCCACACTTAATATTGCACATATCAGACAATAATAGCTAACTATAAACACTCTAATGCAATTGAAAAATAGGACTGAACGTACCCACTCAGGTCAAGCAATTCTAAGTTTGGATAACTCGACGCAATGGCAGCAACAGATGCATCAGTGATTTCAGATCCAAGAACAAGAGAAAGCATTCGCAACCCCCTGAAGGATAAAATGATCACACAATCTTCATGAGACTTTAATGGTCAAGAGTTGTACAATAATCAAAGATAGTTCTTTCAATTATCATTTTTTATTTGATAAAAAAAGAAGTAAATAAGCAATAATTGTGGTAGGCTATTCAAATGAAAATAATAGATTTCAGTGTCAAAACCTTAATTCTGAAGCTGTAAGGGCAAGAACAGCAGCATGAGAAAGCCGGAATGATGCAATGTGTATGTTTTCCAACCTTGGGCAATTCCTTCCCAGACCATCAACCATGGTAACAAGATCAGTATTTTCATTTTCTTGGGGAGAAAAATCTATAGAAATCTCCTTTAGATTGGGGCATTTGAAAATCTGTGAAAACAGGATGTGAATAAGTAAGAGAAGTCACTTGAAAACAAACAAAAAAACAAAATTTGACCACAGCATGAGACAAGGAAACAGTAAAGAAAATCACCGTCTTAGAAAGGGAGTGAAGACCCGAAAGCCAAAGTGTTGAAAGACTTGATGAACAGAGAGCAAATCCACCTAGATTAGAACAACCTTCCATCTTAAAACTTTTCAGTAATCGTCTATCCGAAACAAAACGACCCAGTACATCACTGCATTTTCAAACCATAGAGAGGATCACATTATTGCTAGCACTGGTTTGTCACCTTGAATATTATCACTATTCTCTAAGGCTCATCGGAAATAAAATAGCAAGAAAGTGCAAAATTAGACAACAATATGTCAATGTCAATCTAAATGGCCAATTCCATGGTCACATACATACAAGGACTAACGGGGAAATCTGGAGCTAAGATTATTGATAAAAAACAAAGAAACCCAACAAATAATAAAAATGGACATGATTGCAATAGAAGCTAAATAAGAGAAAACTATACCCGGTGATCCTATTGATTGTTGTTTCAGAAGTAGTAATCTCTATCGATTCAAGATTTGGGCATGAAAATGCAATGCAGGCCAGCATTGTTGAATCCACATCACTGCAATAACAAATTTATCAATGATCATTTCAAAAACGGATTCCAATTACTTACAGTGTAACTCCCTGATTTCAATCACTGCAATACAGTATTATTTCTTGCATTGCTGATCAAACCCCATTTCGTTTTAGCTCATCTTTTTTCGTTATTCTTTTTTAACCTCAAAGTTCAGATCGCGTTCCCTTACTTCGTTTTTTAGATTGTTTAAAGTTCATTTCTGCAAACAGATCGGTTCGATCAAACCCTAGATCTGAAGGCAATAATACCTTTGCATTCTAAGAGAGAGGCTAACGAGGCCCTCGCACTTGCGCAACACCGATCCAACAAACTCAACCTGGGCCCTCGCCGGAACCGTTAGCCTGAGCTCCTCCGCTGCCTTCCACAGCCTCCTCGTCGTGTCCCTCCATCCCTTGCAGACCATTGCCGCCGACAACAGCCCCGGCGGCGGAAGCCTCCTCAGAATCTCCCACAGACAGCTCACCGGAACACCGCCCAAACCCGTAGCCGACTCCACATCCGTCTCGTCCGGGCCTCCGAACTCGTCGAAGTCCGGATCCGGCGAATAGAAATCACCTCCCCCTCCGCAACTGTCGATATCGTCGAACGACAGCGCCCGGCGGAGGTTGGAGTATGACTGACGTGGCGGCGGCGGCGGGGCTCGAGTGACGAAGAGAGTGGAAGGAGAGGGAGCATCGGCGTAGGAATCAGCGGGGGACGCGACGGAGTCTGTGCTGACGTGGCAGTTGTGGCCCTTCTTGGGGAGGCCACAGCGGCCACAGCTGTAACTGCCGCGCCTTTTGCCGCGCTTGTGTTCGGAACTAGCGGTGGGCACATTGGGGGTAGAGGAGAAAGGCGTGGTGGGCCCGGCGGCTGAGAACTGGTGGCGGTGGTTGTGATGGCGCTGCTGCATGGTTAGAGCTTGAACAGATCGAGCGAGCGAGCGAGCGAGCAAGCGGGGAGAGAGAGAGGGGGTGGGAGTGAGAGTGAGTGAGCAAAGAAATAGAGGGAGATTAGAGACAGAGCGCGTGTGAGGTATGAAAGGCGCGGGAGATGAAAGAGCTTTTCGCGCGCTGATTTTGAAACATAAAATAATAGGGAGGAGCGTCTGTGTTGCACTGTTGCTGCAATTGTGTGTAAATGACCAAAATAGGCCTGGCGGTGGGTGGGTGAAGAACGCGATTTTGTTTGGTGTATTGGTTTTCAGAATTAGATTAGGAATGTCTTCCCGCGTTCAATTAGTGAAATTTAATTTTTTACCGGGAGATTATTTATCTTTTTGATTTGCTTCAGATTATTTACTTAAAATTATGCCATGCATGAATTCGAATTTAAATACGATTAATTAAAATGCTAATTATTTGGTTGGTTGATAATAATTTGGGGAAAATGTTAGAAAAGGAAAATGCCGTTGGTAGACCGCTTGACTTCAAAGTCAAGGATTTGTATACAATGAATGGAGGTATAATATGTTACATTTCCTCAAATGTATGGATTTTAAATTTCCGGATATCTGTGTGCAAAAGCATACTAGATGATGACAACTAATACATGACATAACGAATATGATTTCAATTCATTTGTTAAAAAGGAAAATGGAAGTATTTTTTTTTATTTTGACTAAAAATAAATAAAATTATGACTAATCAAAGACAAAGTAGCGCGAATATTGCGCCTCAATAACAAAAGTTAAGCAACACGTTTTTGAATTTTCACCGACTACGAAGTTTTCTATCTAAATAACTTTGGTGGCCAAATCAAATAATACATTTGGTATTTTTTCTATAAAAAATTACCTTTTTTTTGTTTTATTTAATGTTGAGTTTGTAAAACATTATTATGAGAGAAACAAAGATCATAAGTGGGTGGGATGGTAACTGTCAAAAGACTCAAAACAGACTATTTTGATAAGTCATTATTTGAGTTTTAATGTATTATCATTTGCACATTGATCAATTACCATTACATTAATGCATTACTATCTATACCTTACACATTGATCTATTACCATTCATATATTAATGCATTACTATGATGTTTAATCATTTGTACTTTGACGCATTAGCATTGGTACATTGATGCATTGCCATTTGTGCGTTGATATATTACCATTCGACCATTCGTAAAATGTACCATTTAAAGTAACGTTTTAGTAATGTGTACAATTTTACAATTAATTGAATACATTAAAATACCAATGCCCTTTTTGTATCATATTTCTACCTTTAAGCATTCGAAATTGTACATTGATGCATCATTACCGTTGAAACCTTGTTAAACCAACAATTGTATTTCTTAGGCCTCGTTTAGTGTCTAGGATTGGATTGGAAAGGATAAGTGACAAATTCATGTGTATTTGAAAAAGAAATTTCTAAGTTGAATAAACAAGTTGGGAATAAGATAGATAAATTATGAAGAAAACTTATCCTTTCTAATCCCCTCAAAATTGTGGAGATTAGCAAGGATAACATTTTCTTTATGGCTAAGTCATTTTCTTTCCATCTTATTCCTTTAAGTTAGAAAAAAACTTCATCTTTTTCTTTAAATACACATAAATTTACCATTTATTATTTCCAATCCAATCATAAACACCAAACGAGGCCTTAGAGTTTTATATTAAATTGAATAAGTTAAAATATTATTAATTTTCTTGTCTCATGTTTGTAGCTTTAGGCATTAAAGTTGTCTAGATAATTAAATTACTTGGCAGTTATTGGGCTTAGTCAGAGTTTGGGTTCCCCTTTTTTTCACGACCCAGCTTTTGTTTGAAGATATTTGTAGTGTGACTTGGGCTGGCCCGCCCCACTACCCAGAAAAAACCAATACCACGTAGGCATGTAGCATGTAACGTCACCGACAATAAGTCGTAAAGTTTGCCCAAAAAAAAAAAAGTCCTAAAGTAATTTTGTAATTTCCTAATGTTGTAATCCGAAAAACCATGACAAATTTATTTTGCAATATTGTAATGGAGATGCTATTCATATTCTTTACCGAACTTTTTCTTTATTATTCTCATTTTACAATGTAAATTTTTAATCAAAATTGTTTATTTTTTAGATTTAATTATAATATCATCTCTATAAAAAATAACCAAATTATAACGTGATTGATTATGTAATTGTAATCAAATAACATACGGTTTTAATAATAACTTAATTCATCGTTAATTTATTTGTAATAATTACATGATCAAATAATTTTTAATTTAGTTAATTTTTTTATATAGATGGATTTAAATATTATTTATTAATAAAGAATAAAAAGAAAACATAAAATAATTAGAATTAAAAATATAAAATTACACTCTTACTTATAATAATCTACTTTTCTGTTATCATTATTAAGACAAATTAAATATTAAAATTTTTAATTAAATATTTATAAAAGTTGTGCGTGACCAGATACTAATATATCAGTACGGCGGAATAATGGTTGCCTATTGTCGTATTGTGGCTTGCAGAAGAAAGTATCTTTATTCCTTGTATGTATATCAGTACATGTTAGGTGGAAATTGGAAAACGACTTTTAACCATTTGCCAGCTGTTTGTACTATTTTCAGAGATTGCAATAATGGAAACTCATAGTCAGACTCAATATTAATATCACCCCAATTTCTGAAAATTTGTCAAAATTGATGTGTACGGAGAATTCACGATTGTCAATGTGACGTGGGTAGTGTGCGTACCAATGCCAAAGTGAGAAACAATTTGTTGTAGAATTCATGTGCTCAATTCGCATACCACATTGTGCAATCGTCAATAGGCAATTCAATACAATTGTATCGAACCGTTCATTTTCATACCCTGTTTTAATTTTGGTCATTAAAAAAAGAGTAGAGAAAAAAAATACAAAGAGGTAAAAGAGAGAAGGGCAAAGATTGAAAATATGGTTGAAAAATTTTGCGGTGAAGTCCAAGACGCATGGAGTCGGTAGCAAAGGTGATCAACTAGACAACTGCATATTCCTTACATCACCTCACATGCGTCATCTTAAGCCTCAAAGACTCAAAGTAATGCGTGTCATATCATTTTGAGTTTTTAATTGTCATCTAATGTGAAAGAAACTGCAAAGTCTGCAACCACCGTTCTTTTTCATGCAATTAAATTCAATGTCAATTTAAAGTATAACATTTTTCAAGTCATTTTAGACGATGAGAGTAATTATATTTTATAATGTATGTTAATTAGATGCTGATTAGATTTTCAAAAAAATTAAAAAATGCTGACTATATGTGTGGGTTTCGATGTTCGTTGGCATAAAAAACATAACATATCTTTACGAATCTTTCTTAATTATATGGTGAAGTGATTTATGATATAAATCCAAGATTATAAAAAAGAAAAAAGAAAAACTTAATCACACCTTACAAAATCTCTGTAATCTCATACAATGACAAGATAATATGCTGAATTATTATCTTGCTTCAAGAATCATTACATGAATATTTGTTGCAACTTGTATATCCATATAATACATATGTTCAGGAGTATTATATTATATTATGAGATTATAAATTTAAATAATCGTGTAAGGGTTATATAATTATTATATAACATTTCTTTATATGGTATTGTCACCGAAGAAAAGCCATGCCAGCATGATCCACCTTTCCATAGAAAAACGTACTTTATTGAACGGTAAGAGATGGTCGGATTGAGCTTTGCATGACCAATTGAGATCAACCCTCGCGAACCACATGGTAGTAAAATAATCAAAATTTCATACGGCTCCTTATATAGTTATATCCCAATTTAAAAGAAATAGCATAATTCTCTCCAAAGTTATATACAAAACTCACACATGATTATATATAAAAATTGCTCTAGCTCTTTCTTCTCCATCCACTGTTGACCACCTTTTTGATCTTGTGCTCACAAATCACAAATCGATCTCCAATGGCCATTTCCTTATCCAACACAGTCCTTCCCTTCACAAAAGTAGTCCACCACAACAGTACCCTCTTCACCTTCGGAGCCTCAAAGCTCTCCACTCCATCCACAACGGTACTATGCAAGGTGTTGTCAAAAACCAGCAGCGATTCCTTAACCTCCATTATCACCGAGCTCGAAAAAGAAAGAAACAAAGCCGACGACCAAAATCAAAAACAACAAAATTACGACGAAGAAACCAACATGATTAGGCAAAACGCGGAGCGTGGTCTATCGGATGTCTGGCGAGAGCTCCACGGGCAAGACGACTGGGTGGGCCTACTTGACCCGATGGACCCGCTGCTCCGATCCGAGCTGATCCGCTACGGCGAGATGGCCCAGGCCTGCTACGACGCCTTTGACTTTGACCCCTTCTCCAAGTACTGCGGAAGCTGCAGATTCGTGCGTTGCAAGTTCTTCGAATCTCTCGGCATGGAGGGCCATGGATATGAAGTCTCGCGCTACCTCTTCGCCACTTCCAACATCAACCTCCCCAACTTCTTCAAGAAGTCTCGCTGGCCCAAGGTCTGGAGCAAGAACGCCAACTGGATCGGATACGTCGCCGTTTCCGACGACGAGGCCACGGCTCGTTTGGGCCGCCGCGACATCTCAATCGCTTGGCGGGGCACAGTCACCCGCCTCGAGTGGATTGTGGACTTAATAGACTTTCTTAAACCCATTTCTTCCAACAACATCCCCTGCCCCGATCCGACCGTTAAAGTCGAATCCGGGTTTCTGGATCTATATACCGATAAAGACGAGACGTGTCGGTTCTGCACGTACTCGGCGAGGGAGCAGATTTTAACGGAAATCAAGCGCTTAGTGGAGAAGTACTCCAACGAGGAATTGAGCATTACGATTACAGGGCACAGTCTCGGTGGCGCGTTGGCGATTTTGAGCGCGTACGATATAGCCGAAACGGGTCTAAACGTGATGGCGGACGGGCGGGTTGTGCCCATATCCGTGTTTACGTTCTCGGGTCCTCGGGTCGGGAACGTTAGGTTTAAAGAAAGACTTGAGACGTTGGGAGTGAAAGTGCTGAGAATAGTGAATGTTCATGACATGGTGCCCAAGTCGCCCGGTTTGTTCTTTAACGAGCACGTGCCGCCGATGATGATGAAGCTGGCGGAGGGCTTGCCGTGGAGCTACTCGCACGTGGGAGTCCAGCTTGAATTGGATCATAAGAATTCACCGTTTTTGAAGCCCACTAATGACCCCGTTTGTGCACACAATTTGGAGGCTCACTTGCATTTGCTTGACGGGTTAGTATTAATTCCATTATCATATTTACTAATTAATCGTATTATTAATAAATATTATTACAAATTAAACCTCTATAAACTTGACTTTGCTTTTAGGACATATGTGATTAATTATATTGATAATAAGACAAGGGTGCCTGGTAAAAAATTAAAATAAATAAGGATTTATGAGAACATGTGATGTGGGAGATTAAAAATAAGAATCTGCATTTTTCAGTTCTAGTTAATGACCTAGACAAATTATAAGATATGTTTGAGTTTCGAGATATCTTCTGGTCCTTTGATTACAACTTTAGCTGGAAACCATTAAAATAGTGAATAAGATCATGTGTCATAATGTATCTCCATTATTATAGTTTCTAAAATAATGAAAGTGAGTAATGTTAAATTTCTAAATTAAAAAATCAAAAACAAAAATGAGAGAGCGAAGAGACAAACATTTATTTTATTAATGGGTCGATTAGGAAAGAAGGATTTCCAGGTCACTCACCCAATATAATAGTAGCCCTAGCAGCAGAAGTTGGCTGTTTGTGTTCACGAAAGAGATAAGCAGAGTAAATTTTTTGAAAAGGATTTCATTTTACGTATGATACTTATTACCTAAAATAGAAGGTAAGTGATAAGCAGTCAAAGATTCGATCTTTTGGAGGAGAAAAAGAAAAAGTAGTTTCCACAATGTCTAGTGTCTCACCCTTTTGGGAGCTAGTCTAACAAGCTATATATATATACATATATATATCTAATTGACTATTGAAACTTAGGACTTGGAGATTAAAAGCAAACGTATAAAGTTAAATTGGTAGTGATTGAGTGTGTTTGATTACATTATATGCAGGTACCATGGAAAAGGCCATAGATTTGTGCTGGCCAGTGGAAGAGACCCTGCACTGGTGAACAAGGCCTCTGATTTCTTGAAAGATCATCACTTGGTCCCTCCTTACTGGAGGCAAGACGAGAACAAGGGGATGGTGAGGAGCAAGGATGGCCGTTGGATTCAGCCTGAACGCCCAAAACTTGATGATCACCCTGAAGACATACACCACCATCTCAAGGCATTAGGGTTGGCTTCTGATCATTAGAAAATGTACAATCTTCTTCTACTGCATAATGTAAATTATAACTTTATAAGACGTGGGGTTATTAATGCATAGCAAACAAATAATGACGGTAAGGAGATCAGTGACTGTTGCATACAGTAGCACAGCTTATATTATAAATGTTGTTAGGCTTAACGATCTAACATGAAAGTTTGTATGTTCAAATTAAATTAAGCACATGGTTAGTGGGTACATCTCTTTGTACATCTCCAAATGGAACATTGTTTGCTGCTGGTTCAGACAGTGGGATTGTCAATATTTACAACAGAGAGGAGTTTTTAGGGGGCAAGAGAAAACCCATCAAGACTATAAGAATCTCACAACCAAAGTAGGTTGATTTTCTCAAGTTCAATAATGATGCTCAACTATTGGCTGTGTGTTCAAGCATGAACGAGGACAGCTTAAAGTTGATACACGTTCCACCATTTACTGTTTTCTCCAACTGGTGGAGGTTTCATGGCTATGGGTGGTGGAAAAGTGTTATTGTACAAGTTGAATCATTACCGTCATGCATAACCAAAGAAGATTCAGTTGTATTTTTCTCTCCAAGTTTTGATCTAATTTTTCTTTTTGGTTTTTAATATTGCTTCGAAATTATTTAATTCTTATTAAGGTATTTGTTAAAGACAAGAATTACTGGTATCATTTACAACTCTATCAAAGAGAAGGAAAACATTGGTAAAACTCATGAATTTATGAACATTAATTTGAGTAACGCCTTCTATTAATATTGTACAGAGAATCGAAAAGGAAGAAAAGAAGATAAAAACACATGTTTGTCCATCGATATTGATGCAAGTGAAGGGAAGCAATTCGACTTATTGCAATACTGAAGCGAAAATCCATTCTACCACATTATAGTGTAAATTACTTTTGAAGACTTCTTTGGCTCATGTTCATCGCTGGCTCCAAGAGGGAACTTGCACCATCTCTGCTGTTCTGAGAACATTAACAACTGTTAAATGTCAGGTGCTGCAGTTTTCCATCAACAGTTCCAGAAGGGTTTGATTTAAGAATTTCTGGAGTGACAACCTGCACAGTATTTTTTCACAAATCAGTAGATGGTATAATTACCGAGTTAACATTTTGCATGTTTAGTAACTTAGATCTAAATTGATGAGCCTGGTAAAAATGACGGCAACCAAACACCAAACACCGTTAAAGAAAAAGGAGAAATAAGGGCGCAAACAAATTACTTATTCTAACAGTCAAAAGAACAATTTATCTGACTGTTCAGACCTTAAAGGTATCAGCTATGCCATGCACCAGATTGGTCAACCACGATCAATGCTAAACACCTGCGGCAGCTTTAACATCTGAATCTGTCTTCTCCTGGAACAGGTTCATTTACATAAACATGGTAAGTAATCCACAGACCACTCATTGAGTATCTGGACTGCAAGGCATAAAAGTTCAGAGCATTTAATAGAAAATTGGTTATCACTGAATTCCCTAGTTAGATACCAATGAAAAACACACTCAACATCATGCAAAGCCAGGGCATCTGGACAAAGTAGAATTGGGAATCGATTAATTTTATGGAAAAGAGAATAAGCAGCACAAAGAAAATTCAACATTGTTCTAAAAGATTTCTGCACTTGAGCAGTAAAAGAAGTTAAAGAGGTCAGAATGTTCATCACACATGGTGAAATTAACAGGACCAGATCTACCATAAAATGGAAATTAAGACAATGCTCTGTGCCCTCAGCAAACCTGAGATGAAGGATTTTTTCGAATCTTCCGAGTAGGAGTCCTCATTGTGACAAACTCTTCAGCGGCTGTTGGGTGAACACCCACTGTGGCATCTAAGTCTGCCTTTGTCAAGCCAGCTTTCACAGCAACTGCAAATCCCTGAGGTTAACAAATGTACCACCACATGAGCTCCAGAAGTTAAATTTATGATTTAGAAAAATTTAATAATAAATAAAGGGTAAAGGCATTAACCTGCACTATTTCAGGTGAATCTTCTCCGCACATGTGCATCCCCAGAATTTTGTTTGTCTTTGCACATACTATAAGCTTCATGAAGGATCGATCAGGCAAACCCGAGAGAGTAGCCTTTAAGGGCCTGAAGTTTGATGTGTAGATATCAACATCACCATATTGTTCTATAGCCTGCAAAAGTAATTGCAACATTAAAACAACAAGCCAATTTTGCAGATATACAAAATAATTCTTCTCACCTGTTCTTCAGAAAGACCAACTTGCCCAATTGGTGGCTGGGAAAACACAGCAGAAGGAATGGCTCTACTCAAAACAAGAAAGTAATCAGAAGAAGATTATAAATATAACTCACCCAGTAGAAAGTGAAAACGCCAATTTGTTACGAGAGATAGTATATATATACAAAGGTCGTTTATATTTTTGCTACTGAATATTTGGGTGCTTCAGTGCATTAATCTACGACTCAATTGCTATGGTATTGCTCACATACTACACTAGGAAAGGATAAAAAGAGCACCACCAGATATAGATTGAGAAAACCTAAATATTTAAATGTAATCATTATTCTTTACATTACGCTTTGCCTTGGTCCATTTATTAAGGGCCCACTCTACTTGCATATAGTTTGAGTCTTATCAGCTGACTAACATGGGTAGGCAGGATACCTGTAATTAGGTTTTGTTGGCTCGTTCAGAAAAATTGTTTTTGCTATTGCACCTCCCTCCATTAAAGCAACTGGAGTAAGATTCACTCTGTCTGTAACATCTCCTATAGCCCAAATTGAAGGAACTGCTGTCCGTGAAAATTCATCGACCTGAGAAACAAAACCATTTCAAAAACATCCTGTTGCCCAGTTTTTGGTTATTTTTACCATAAATGCATCTAGCAAACGAAAAATAATAGCAAACTTAAACATATCAATGGCCAATACCTCTATTGCTCCATTATCAGTCAGTTTTACTCCTACTGCCTCCAATCCTAAATTCTGCAATGAAACAGAAGTTCAAATTACTTCCAACCCATGATTGATATATCCTTGTCATTGCAATTGTGGAATTCATAGTAGCTTTAATAGAGAGGATATGAAGTTCAAACCTTTGTATTAGGTCTACGCCCTGTAGCAAACATAATGTGTGAGAATCCTTCAATTGTTCCTTTGTTGGTCTTCAGGGACAATGAGCCATCAGCTGATTTTATAATAGCCTTGGGGGACTCCTCTGTGTGGAAATTGATTCCTCTCACAGACATCTGTTCTGCAACAAAATCTCTAACCTGCAGGATCCATAATTCACCACTCAGAGATACTTTTCTCTTGGTAATGGATTAACCAACCAATACTAGCATTTTACATGGTTCCTCACCTCTTCATCAAAACCCCTTAACACTTTCTTTTGCCTTATAAATACATGGACGTCACTCGTCAAACCATTGAAGATGCCAGCAAACTCCAAGGCAATGTATCCACCACCAACTATTGCTATTTTCTCGGGCTTTGCAGGCAAATCAAGAGCAGCATCAGAATCTATTGCATATTCATTTCCGGGAATTTCAGGAATGAATGGACGCCCCCCAACCGAAATTAGTATATGCCTTGCAGAATATAGCTTTCCATCTACATCGACCGTGTGCGGGTCCACTATCTGTATATTAGAATACAAGTACATAATTTAGAATAAGATTCAAGATTATTTACACATTTGAATACACTACAAAGAAATGTTCTTTTTGTTGCCCACACCTTTCCACGACCTTCGATTAAAGTGACACCAGCATTTTTAAGAACATTCTTGTATATACCAGTGAGGCGCTGCAACTCAGCATTCTTATTAGCCATTAATGTGCTCCAATCATGCTTTGCTTCAGTCTCATATCTCCATCCAAAACCATTGCTCTCTTCAAATTCATGAGAATAATTCGAAGCGTAATATAGTAGTTTTTTGGGTACACATCCACGAAGCACGCACCTTTTACCAGAAACAACGAAACAAGCAATAAAATTTGACAAAATTTAGAATCCTAATTTATTGGAAAAGGTGCATAATTGAATTCCTTCCAATTCTGCTATAAAGCTAGAGCCCCATGACCCTAAAAAGCAAGAACTTACGTGCCGCCGACGCCGCCAGTGGTCTCGGAAGAGATGGTGGCGAAGGGGAGCTCGCAGATGGCGACTGAGGCCCCGAAATTGGCGGCGAAGCGGGAGGCGCGGACGCCGCCGCTGCCGGCACCGATGGTGAAGAGGTCGAAGTCATAGTGGCGAGTGGAGTCGGCGCCGTTGTCGGACTGAGCGCGAGGCGAGAAGGCGCGGCGGCGGTGGTAGTGAGGGGGAGAGGTGCGGCAGCGGTGGGAGGGAGAGGTGGTTAGGGTTCTGGGAAGAGAGAGAAAAGATGGGAGCTTTTTGGAGAAGAGAAGGTTTTGAAGTGTTGCGGAGGAGGAGATGGTGGTGAGCTTTGGGGTAGAGAGAGAACCCGCCATGACCTCAGTATAGTCAGCTTCTTCTGTTTGTTATATTGGGCAATATGCTTTGTGTGTATACTACTGCATAGTATATGCTCACAGTCACAGAATACCGCTCTTCTTTGGTGGGTCCCACAGCTAGTCAACGATCAAGATTTTCTCCCATCAAGCAAAAGAGAATTTCGTTTTTTCCTACTTTTTTAATTTCAATTTTTTTGTTTTTATTTAATACAACTTTAATTATGACAGATTTTTTATGCATGCATTGTATTTGTGATAGAAATATAATTATTTTGTTTTCAGTGATTCTAAAAGTGTATGTTTGAGCAAGGCTTCTGGTTTTATGGTTTTGTTGTTGTAAAATCAAGATGTTTCCAGCTGCGTTACTATAGTGAGAAAAGTTAATAAAATATGTGCAAAGAAAGCTACATATTAGATTAAGAACAAAATGATGCTACATCATGATGATGAGGTTTTGAAATTCAACTACATATAACACTTTGAGAAATGTTATGTGACTTATCTTTGTACTTTCTCCTTATGCTTTTTTTTTTTGTTCATTTGACAATCTAATCTCACGATCGGAACCGTTCAATATCTAAATCATCTTTGCAAAAAATTATTCAAATAAAAAATCGTTTAGTCATTTAACTGTTATAAAATTACTAACGGTGAATCTAACTGTTACCAAAACTATCTATTTATTTGATAATAGTTAGATAACTAAACGATTTCTGATTTAGATAATTTTTTGTAAAGTTAATCTATAAATGATAATCTTGAAATTAAACAATTCCAATTGTGAGATTAGATTGTCAAATGAACAAAAGAAAAGATAAGGCACAAAGGAGAAGGCAGATAATATTCTCCTAACACTTTTTGTGATAGTTTCTCATATTAGATAAGTTTGATTACTACAATGTTGTTTTCATCCCTTACTTCTACTCAAAATTACCATTGTATCATACACTTAATGAATGAGATAATTCATTGTGCTTTGTGGCCTAAATATAGTCTATTTCTCTTGATAGGTTATTTTATTTGTCATTTACTCGTTCATCTGATTCTTAAGAAAGCCTGAATTCAAAATTTTAAAGTGGCAACACAATCTATCACAATTTTACAAAATTCATTTCTTAGTCTCACCAAATTGAAAAACAAGAAGCCAAAACCTTCTATTTCAAGTCCAGAATAACCATTTTTGGTGAAATTATATTTGGTTTACTCCAATATCTCACCTAAATCAATAGATTTCAAATTATAAACATTTCGCACAAAAAAAGAAGAATGTTATATTCTTATCCAGTACAAATAAGCATAAAATGTTTTATTTTATTCTAACATATATAAATCAATACCAACAAGCACTAATTTTTTTATTTTAATGCACTATATCATGTTAAACTACTGGTTATTTGGTGAATCAGGATATAAGAGCATGACTTGAATCATCACATTATTAGTTATTTATTTTGTTCATACTTT
Source organism: Purshia tridentata (assembly GCA_003254885.1). Classification (NCBI taxonomy): domain Eukaryota; kingdom Viridiplantae; phylum Streptophyta; class Magnoliopsida; order Rosales; family Rosaceae; genus Purshia; species Purshia tridentata. The sequence goes on from QANT01002669.1 coordinate 79,894, forward strand.
GTGTGTTTTCAAGATTAGAAATTTTGCGTTCAAATTTAAAAAGAAACCAGTATCTAATTTGTCATCATCGTTAATATTAACATTATTCTATTCAAGTTCGGCCAAAGAGAGAGAGGCAAGGAAAGAGAGACGTTAATACAAACAACAAATACAAATAAGAACGTTAATACATACAACAAATACAAATAAGTGATGATCAAAATCACCTTGGGCTTGAACAATCAAAGAAAAAGGATCATTTCATTAAGGCCTAGCAACAATACCTGCATTCTTATTTGATGGGTCATTTGGGTACAAAATTTCATAAGAGGGATCATAAGAGTTATTATTAACATTATTAAGATATAAAAATGATATATAATGTCCTCCTTTTTTGAAGAGGCTTGTTTATACTTTAATATGAGGTCCTTTTTTTTTTCTGGCAATATGTGTGGCAGCTGATGAAATTTTCAAATCTTATTAAAACATCATTACCATTTATATATAATCTCAAGCACCATATTGAAATGCTTAGTCACCGCTAATTACACTAATAAAATCTAGTCAAAAGACACTGGAGATTGCATTTGGTTTATTTATGGTGGTACAAAAATTAAAGTACCTTCCCACTTTCTAATTTGAGAAAGGGAAGCATTGTCTTTGGATTTAGAATCATATGCTATGATCTAGATTCTTTCTGTTATGGATTTATAATTTGTATATTGTGATAGAAATAGAATTTTGTTCAGTTCAGTTTAGTTCAGACATGAGCAGCATCAAGGAAGCAGTGATATTTAAAGAAAAGAAATTACTGAAAAAAAATAATTGATAACAAGCAAACAAGTTGAATCCAGAAAAGGAAGCTTTAGTTTTACTACAGAATAGGAACAACAGCCAAACTCTTACAATTTATACATTCCTCCATGAATAAGAGGAATTAATGGGTTTGGCTTAGAGGGATAGTCCTGACTCCTCATCCTCTTCAAGAGAGGAAGCATAAACAAAGTAGAGAGTCCAAATGAGGCCAAACACACCTAAGAGGATCCAACCAAGAAGGTTGTTGCTCAAACCAAAGGGAAGCCCTGTTCCTTCGGTGCTCAATCTCTCATCCACCAAAGCCATGGCTGGGCTTGACATGATTGCAGCCATAGCTGCTGCACCCAATGATGCACCCATGCCCATTTTTGAGTTGCTTTCCTTCATTGAAGAAGGCTTGCCCTCCATGGAACATCTCACTTTTCCCTTCTTTGCAATTGTGGGCAAACCTGGAATCATATTCAATATCACAATTAAAAGCTAGTAATGGATAATGTTTTCTTGCCAAGTATCTACATTTAAACAAATTCCACTCGACCAACAACATAACATATCAAAGTGTTGGCAAAGCAAAACTGACTACAAATATAAATAAATTCACATGATCATTAAGATGATGATGAAGAAGTGAACAATATATCGTACCCAGAACAATTGAGGATGGAACCCCAACCAATTGCTTGTGCACAAGACTTGCCCTGGTGACAGATGAGGTTGGGGTGCTAGCAGTGATGCTTGCCATTCTCTTCAATTTGAAAGAGAATTAATTGGTGGGAAGAATATTAAGAGCTTAATGTGCAATCTGCAATGGAACTGATTCTATGACACAAGTTGCAGTGTGTTTAGCTCTACTTCATATCCGTTGTGATGAATTTAGAGATTAATATGATTGGGCCAAAGTCTGCCCCGTGCACCACACAAGTGGATAGATTGGCATTTGGCAACCCCTCATTAGATATCCTCTATCTGCAGCAACCCAACTATATTTCACCACGTGTCACATAATCCCTCGAAAGTCCAAGGTCTCTCTGCTTAAGAAGAATATTGACGAATCATTACATGGCTTAGATACCTCCAGATAAACAAATTTGCAGGGTTCCCCATTCTTCATTTTCTCCCCAAATATCATCAATTTAAGTCATTAGAATGGTTAACTGAGACTAATTAATAAACGAGCACAATTAGTTCTGGTTGAAAACAACAATACAGGTTAAACTATCCGACACCCACAAGTTTCTACAGAGGATTCATAGCTGATTGAAAACAAAATAACAAGTAAATCTGACAATATGGAAAGATGAATGCTGGAGTTTAGCTGAGGAGTTGAAACAAATTATGTACACGAAAGACGGACCAGCAATACAAAATTCCCCAGGGACACTTATTAATTCCAATTATTTCTATATTTCGATTTTTGACTCATCTCTAAGAAGATCAGGCCCAGAAAAATTTTGGGGAAAAAATTGGGTGGAACTTTACATCGAAGAATCGTTAAAGAATTGAGTGAAGCAGTGCAGTTCCATCGTATCCATGAGCAATAAGCAACTAATCATGTGGAACAGGTCGGTCAATCCCACTACTTTAGTAGTGGACTACCCATGAATGTTGCACTGCTGCAGATGAGAGTCGTCATAGTTGACATATTTGCTCCAATAACCCTTGTACTTCCCAATAGCAATATCCAACCATGGCTTCATAATTCCATCATAGTGTATTACTGCTGCTCCATCAATGTCACCACGAACTACACCCGAGTCATAACCCAGCCCAAAGATATGCCATCGCCTGTTCAAAGCTATTGTCTGGTTATAGAAGGTGACCCAACCTAAGGGCAAGCTTCCAGCCATCCACAATGGCCTCTTATGACCCTGCAACCAAACACGCAGCAGAATAAGAATTAAAATATGAATACATTCAAATATGCATAAATGAAGGTGCATGTATGGCGTACCGCATTATCCCATACAACAAACATCACCCTCTCAAATGTTTAAACCCAAAAGCAAATACATAAGGGATCGTAAAGTTGAAAGTATTTTGTACCAATTTCAAGTATTTATGGTAGACAGTAGTTAGATTATGTTTCCTCCACTCCCGAAGATCAAACAAATTCAAGCCGAATGCCCATGTGCATGCATTGGCATTAAACCTCTCTGCCACAAATGGATCTGAGAAGTTGATAAATGTATCCATCCGGTAAAAGGAAGTTTCACTTTCCGGACAATTCCCAACTGCTCCATTTACTTTCCCCTTCATATTAACACTCCATAGTCTAGTTAGATCCCTTTGCACCACCACATCATGGTCAAAGAGCACAATCTTCTTCAATGCAGGGAAGACTTCTGGCAGATAGAAACGAAGGTGGTTGAGTTCAGAAGTATATCTAGAGTCACTGAAATTTTGCCTCAATGTTGTATTATACTTGGTAGACAACTATTCAAAACTCTCTATGCTCTGGACTTGGATTGTGGCTTTGCCAGGCGGATTTAATAAGAACCACATTGAGATTGCTGGAAAATTGAGCGGATCAGTCACCACATGAAAAACAATCTTCTTTGGATCCTGCACATTTTCATGCCAATGAAAAAACAAATCATCATCAAGCTTTCATGCATTTATCTTGAAAAAGTCTATACATACATGGAGGTTGGATTAACTGTTATGGTTTTACTTAAGCTGGCTCAATTGAGTGAATAGCCCTTTTAATTATTGATTTTAGCCCAAAATAAAATTCATGGATGATTGAGAATTAAACAAGAAAACTGAAAAGGCTAATTCATATTACCATGGCAGTGGAAACCGTCGAATTCACAACCACTGCACATGCCAGAACATTGTCGGAGAAGACAGCATAGTGATAGAGCTTGGGATCATGCAACCTTTGTTGGTTAGGAAACAGCCTCTCCTTGGGATCCAGAGCAAAGTATTCTGCAGTCAGCCGCATAGAAAGACAATGAAGGCCTTTTGGGGTTGTGCTTGCAGCAAGGTGAAAAAGATAAGCCACTTGCTTTGTCTGCGACCAAACTTGGGCTTCAGCACTGTGAGTCATAGAACGGAGTTTTGTGGCCATAGCAGAGCAGTCTGGGTAAATACGGCCGGCTTTAGATAGTGTAGACTCCATGTTTCTCATTCTCTGCAAAGCACTGCAATTTAATCGGTTTTAGAGAATATTAATGCTTTGTAACTAAATGAGAGCTCAAAAGGGTGTTTCAAGCCTAAATTTTTGCCTATATAACCGGTTAAGTCCTATTTCATCGTTCTTATTTTTCACATATTTTTTTCTTTGCTGGTGTGTTTAATATGTTTGAAAACTAATGGCAAGAGGAAACAAAAATACAAATTCTTTTACCTCTTTGATAAATCTGAATCCTTGATGGCTCCACCAACTACTCTTTCCACCTCTTTAATTCGCAGTTTCAACTCCCTCGCTAAGCGAGAGTTACTGCCTGGTGGTGTAAAACTCAAGTATGCTTTAGCTCTAATCACTTGATCAGTCATCTCATTTATCTTCTCTGTCACTTTCCGCAATTTTGAATGTGCATTGTGATCCCGTTGAACTGCATGATTAGATTTTACATCTTTTGTCTCTTTTATTTTCTCATCTATTACTTTCCGTGATTTCTCATCTATTACTTTCCGTGACTGGGTGTGTACATTCTGATCATGTTGGACCTTTGCTTGGTTAAACTGCTTCTGAAATGAAACCATGTAAATTAACATACGGACTGCAGAAGGTAAACATATTTTTAAATACAGAAAAAAGATTATGTATGGCTGCCAAAGCTTGCATTCACCATATTAAATTCGTTACAACGCATTCACCAGGCCATTCAACCTTTATGTATAAAATTAGGAGAAGAAAATTCCTGAAATGCGCCTAACTTTTGTACCTGACAAATTTTTGGGCTTTTAATACCTAAAATGACCAACATTGACCAGATGCTTCTACATCGATGCAACTTCTACACCGTGATGCATAATCTGTAGGTTTTTATGAAAATGACAGTGATAGCTTGTCACACGATCAAAAGTTCATAAAATAGGAACTACCATACCAAACATGTTATATGTTTCAGTGCAATCTACTATTTTTATTTACAACTACAAACTCCTATTATATTATCAAAAGAATACATCTTTCCTTTTCTTTTAAATTCATACCTTTTCCCCAGACATGTATGATATTTCTCCCTGCTGAAATTGCTTATCTCCTTCTTTGCTCTCGTATTTGGTTCCTGACACTCAAATGAAGCAGGGCACAGTAAACGATGTGAGAAAGCAGTAAATAAAGAAACAGATAACAAACATCTGTAAATATACACCCACCATTTGTAGTTCTTTTCAAGATATTAGTAGTGTCTCCAACATTTCCAGATTTCTCTGCATCATCATTCTCTTTAAGACTGTAACTAATCGCAGAAATCAAATCCTTATCTTTGTATAAAACTTTTCTGGGTTCTTTCAAACCTTCACTCGCTTCCTAAATCACAAAGCATATCTAAAATTAAAGATGTAGATGGTATAACAAACTTTTGGTAAACTTCATAGAAACCTGATCATAGAAAAGATATCAAATCAATTAATCCTTCACTACCTGCTCAACTGCGCTAAGCTTCATCGCATCAGCCCGATATTTCTGCACCAAAAAAAATCCACCTTCAATCTCCACCATGGAACAGAATATCCAAAGCCCAATCGATCAAGCAGATAACTAAAATCTTAATCTTGAATATCCACCATAGACATTTACAATTTTCATTTCTCTACCTCTCTCTCTCATCTTTCACAATAACCAAATATAAGATGATAAATAACAACATAGAAAACTGAGATTTGAGAGGAAAAAGATTCATACAATATTCGATAAATCATCAATGAATTCCTTCCGCCCTGCCACATTGAACAAATCACTCACTATACGCAATCAAATATATTCATCAAATCAAATCAAACAAATACATATACATATATACACATATTTACGTATGTTACCAGTAGCTGAGAGATTTTTGAGCTTTTGGGAGACGAATATGAGGGGCGCGAAAACAGAGGCGGAGAGCAGAGTGAGGATGAGGATCCTCTGGCATCGACGAAACACCTTCATCAATGGCAGTTAGGGTTTCCACTCCTCCAATAACACATTTCACAGATTTCTCAGATCACCGAAGAATTCGATGCTTCAATTACAAGAAACTACCAGAATATAAAAAGAAAAATACAACAAAAGAAACAAGAAAAGGCGATTAAGCTAGGGTTTCAAATACTCCTTTAGGTACTTTGCGATTTTAGAGAGAGAAATAGAGAGCGAGAGAGAGTGAGAGTGTGCGTGTTTGTGTGTGTGTGTGTGTGTTAGAAATAAGCTTGTTCGGCCATGTTCTTGTCTGTGAAGGGAAGGTAGTTTCTTTTTTTTCCTTTCCTTTTGGTTTTTTTTTTTTTTTTTTATATTTAAAACGANTTTTTAATATTTAAAACGAAAAAGAATTTAAATGTCTTCTTCTGATTGGGTTGGGGCTTATTTAGTCATGGGGAGTTGGACTGTGCGACTCGGTAGGCTGACGAGTAATGATTAGTACTGGGGCATCCATGGTGAATGATGAAGACGATCGCCTATTGGCCGTTGATATGTCTGACAATTACATCAGACTCACTTAACCTGACACGTAAGACTGGAACGATTGGATTAGACAGAATTGATTATATCGAATGTCGGTTTTTTAATAATAATGAGAACTTCCCCTGTCAATCACTGATTCACTAGTTTTTATTACAGAACTAATTACGGGTCTGAAATTCATGTTAATCATTTGTTTGATGAAACTTTTGTCTCAAAATGGTTATAATTGTGGGCTAATGATTTGATTATGAAGTTTTGATTTAATTGCCTGTGTAATTGGAATTGATTACGTAATTAGGTGTAATTTGCACTGTTAAGCACTGAAGAGCAAGGATTCATTAATGGCTTTTGATTTAAGCACTTTGGAGTGGGAGATTAAGGTTTGCCGAAACTCATGGATGCATTGAATGAGTTACAGAAAGGTCAACAACATGCATGCCCAAACTTAAGGATGAAAACTTACTCATCATGTTGACTATTTTGATCTATGCCTCGGTGTTAGTGATCCAAATCCGATCTAGATTTGAAGTTTTTAACCATGATTTTCTAATAATCTGAAATCTCAGTCCCCAAAAACAGAGATGGAGTGAATCAGTCTAAACCATTGGTTGTCAAAGCTAACCTTTACTATGTGATCAAACTAAAGGGGAGAGACTCTTTCATGGATATTTTTCATTGAAAACTAAATTATGATGGGGTTGTATATAATTCATTAGTATTTTAGTACAAATAATTTTGTAAATTGATACATCTTTCTTTTCATAATAAATAAGGACACAACTAATATGTGATGAGGTGTTTAAAAAACTAAGTATATACACTTGTTACATATAAATTCTTATTCTTTAATGCAGATCCAAATAAATTATATTTATTTATATATAAACTTATAACTCAAAAATGAAAGTTTATATAGTCCTTCTAAAAAAAATTGGCATTACCTATCAATATTGTTGATCACAATTACAGTGCAATCAAAGCACTCAGCAACTACGCTACTGCGATGATGGTAATATTCCATAATTGCACATAAATAGGGTAATTCTAACCAACTCTTTCAAGTTTGGGCTTATTATTATATTTGGATTTTAACAATTTGTTATCCTTTTAGAGTATGCCTTAAAAGATACTTACTAATGCCGTAATTAGTAAGTTATCACTTGGAGAATAAAGAAGTTTTTTTTTTTTTTTGTCCAGTAAGAGAATAAAGAGGTTTAACTTTTAAAAAGTGCCAAATAGAATTCAGACAAACCCAAATTCATTTCTTAATCTCATTTTGAATTGAAATGAACATGAGTTAAAGATCATAGGCACAATCATATTTCCACTTTCATATTAAAATTACAGTTTACATACAATATTGGAAATGCCTACATAAGAATTCTTCATTTGAATAGTCTTTTGGAGATGCTCTAAGTAAATCAAAACGTAAAGTATTAATTTTAGAAAATAATTAGTGCAAGTTATGAAATTCTCCAAACTTCATAAGTGTAAGTTATAATTTGCTATAAAAATAAGCACCTCTACATATAAGTTTTTAAGCTCAATATATTCATGCTCCATTTCTAATCTCTAATTTAAATAAAAGGGAACAACTGGACATGAAAAGTGTACAAAATGCATTCATTTGACACGCTAAAATTAATAAGCATGTCTTGCTCAATGTGTGGAAACACCAAAAGAAGCACTCATTTTATACAATTATTAATCCTTAACGTGCATGTCATTAAGACACTAACGACTGTCTTGAACTAATCCTAGTTTTGACCACATTAAGTTGTCGAATTAAGCCCCTTCAACATATATAATGCAATAATGCATTTTTATATTTGATTAAAAAATAATGAAAATAAGATGAGAAATTAAAAAACATTTATGAAAAGGTCAAACGGTCACATAAATACGTATAGGACCGCTTCATAAAATATTTGATCCTGAATGAAGGCACGCGCCATTACATGCGAGTGAAACAAACTCCGAGCAATCATCTAATTTTAACTTGCAGTGAGTGTCCACTCCACTGGCAGCCACCGAGCCATGCAAATATCTCTGAAATTATAAGCTCCAAACTTTTCACCGTTCTTACCACTTCCTCCAAACCCCACACCCTCTCCCACCAAAACCCACATTACCAACCTCCTCAAGAACCAAAACCCAATTCCCTAGACACATGAATTCCCTATGCACACATAGCACTCTTCAACACAATCACCAACACCCACAGCCAAAGTGACTGAGATTGATTGATTGATTTTCAATAAGAAGAGCAGCTTTGAATTTGGAGATGAATGCTTTGGAAACGGCTCGAGATGGGTTCTTAGTTCCAGTGGAGATTCAATTATTTCAAGCTTCTGCTGCTAAGAAGAAGGCTGCTGCGGCTTTGAGAAGCTGGATTTCGTTGGACCCAAATGGACAGGGAACCGTATTGGATTTGGACAAGTACGAAATTATTCGCAGAGTGAACATTCATGCTAGAGATCTTCGACTTCTTGATCCATTGTTGTCCTACCCTTCTACCATATTGGGTAGAGAGAAAGTGATTGTTCTAAATTTGGAGGTCAGTTCCCATTTTCAGAATTCTGATTGCTCAATTTGTTCCCCTCTTGATTTTCTATTTTATTTATTTTTGCTCACTAAACTTTGTTTGTTTTGTGTGCTTTTTGGGATTTGGTTTCTAGCACATCAAAGCAATAATCACAGCAGAGGAGGTAAACTTTAGCAACTTTTTCTTTTTGTCCTTGCTCCAATGTTGAATTTGAAAGATATTTTTATTTTCTTTATTCCAAGATAATGTAGCACTAAGCTAACGGTAAATAATAAATCACAACTGGTAAAGAGATGGTGACTTCCATTAATTTCATCTTACTGGGCATAATTCACTAACAGAGTGATTTCCAATTTCCAAATGGAAATGATCATGTTTTGGTCTTGGTGTAGGTGTTGCTTAGAGACCCATTTGATGATAATGTAATGCCTATTGTTGAGGAACTTCAAAGACGTTTACCTCCAGTAAGTGCTAATTTCCATGGCCAAGGAGAAGAAGAAGACTCCGGGTTACAAAAAGATGTCGAAACCAGTGAAGAAGAAGGTATGAACCAGTGGGTTGTGGGTTTATGTTACTTGGAATTAAAATGACTATATTGCCCAGGAAGTTGTGGTTCAATATTTATGTGTTTATGTTTGTAACTGTTGTCTTTTACTTAATAATTTCTATTCTGGTTGTTTGACTTATGTCACTTAGAATTTCCATTTGAATTCCGGGCATTAGAAGTTGCATTAGAAGCTATATGTAGTTTTCTTGATGCGCGCACAAGAGAGCTAGAGACTGATGCTTATCCAGCTCTAGATGAGCTGACCTCCAAGGTAAAGGCTTGTTTGGCAAAATTTCATTTTTCTTTATCCACTTAGCTGAAATTCCTTGATTGCATGATCCTGGTTGCATAAACCTACTAAATTGCTTTAAACTTAATAATTCATCATACATTGATGGAAGGAAAGCTTTTGTAGATTCTTCTCCTTTGTTCAAACGGTTGGAATTATTTGCAGATCAGCAGTCGTAATTTGGATAGGGTGCGTAAATTGAAAAGTGCGATGACCAGGCTGACGAGTCGGGTTCAAAAGGTATGTTGAATTAGTGATATTATATAGTAGCAGGGGGCTTCATGTCAAGTAGACTGTTCCTTACATGTCTTTTGACTCTTAAGTTCCCACATATTGAACATTCATACATTATTTAGTTACTAAATTGTTTAGATATCCTCAGACCGTAGTTGTTACATACTGTGATTTATATAGAGTGATGCAGGGATCTGTTCCATGATTTAGTCTCTGATCAATTCCCAAAATATATAATATTGTATTTTTGTTATTTACCAGGCCATAAAGGTAAAAGTCACTAAAATGAACAAATAAATTTAAGTTCCATTTATAAACATGNAAAAATTAAAAAACTGTAGTGACTCACAATTTGAGGTCACTCACTACAGAAACGCACTACAACTTGAAACCTGCTTTTCAAAACTGTAGTGAGTAAAAGTTGTAGGGTCCCATATTTAAATTTTTTTTTGCCCACTATATCCTCAATGTTTTTACAAATTCTGAAAAAATATTCCAACATGTTCCACTGTACGTTCTTTATTTTCATT
>QANT01002672.1:0-43486 GCA_003254885.1 Purshia tridentata
TTATTTAAAGTCAATTAACTTTTTTTTTTTTCATTTTTGACTATAGTCAATTTTTAAAATGTTCTCGTTAAGAATTTTTCTTATTCCACAATTGTCCATATTATCATTTAAATTACTTTAAAAGATAATTCGTGAGATTTAAATTTCACAATAATTAAAATTGTAGAAATCTCACAAATTTATGAGATTTAAACCCTAAATACTAATTCTAAATTCTAAACTCTAAACTCTAAACTCTAAATCAATACCCTTAATCCTAAATATATACTTGGTTTGTTGCTTAAACCTTAGGTTTTAAAACCTACATTATGAATTCCACAAGGAGCTTCCTACACTCTAATCTCTAAACCCAAAACTTATACCCTTAAACAATCTTTGGGACATTTCATTTGTACCAATACGTAATTAAGTAATTGAATAAGAATTTACAACCATTTATGAGAAAATAATTCATAAGTGGAGCACGAATTAATGTAGAAAATAATTTATTAGGTGATTTAAGTTAGTTTAATATGCATTAATTGCTACTTTATTTTCTAAAAACCTAAGCTCTTAATTTTTTTTAATTTTTAATTTTTTATAAAACAATATCATTGCATTAAAACAACAAAAAAATATAGAAAATACAAAGTTATGGAAAGAAGCCCTACAACAATAAGGCCAACAAGCTAAAAACTTATAACGAAATAAGAGTCCGATCTCGTAACGTCGGCATTGAGCAGACACTACAACCGCCAAACGGAGCTAGCGAGGCACTATATAAATTAGTGAACTAGTTGTTTTTGGGTTAACAATTCAACCAACATCTCTAAATCGAGTCTGATAGTAAATCAAGATGGCAGATCGGGCAATAATAATCGGCAAGACTGGTATCGACAAGCATAGTGACAACCCTACACCTTGTGACAAGAACTAGAGACAAACTGGAATAAAGATCTCTTTAAAGCAACTAAACATTACTAAAGCAGGATCCACCGCTGCAGATCGCGTACAACGCCATTGCGATAGACCGACCTAACCAAAGAGATCAGAAAAGCACTAATGGGATCAACATGTTTAATTATACGAATAAAAATTCATGCAAGGGATGGGCTTACTGTAAATAGGAAATAATTCTAGGAATGGGCTATTGATATTGTTCCAAGTACTCCCACCCAAGACTCCGCACAAAAAGTTAAATGTTCCATCTACTTTTGGCTTTTCCTACAATTCCCTTGTCTCTTTGTCTTAATGTAAGAAGAAAGTACCAAGTGGATGGTCTATGAATTTGAAAAGAATCCAAATACTAGTTTTGGAGGCACTTGTGAGGCTAACCCTTGCAATTCCCACTATTACCCACTAAACAACAAGAAAGGGTGTTGTTTTGTTTTGTTAGGACATGTTTGTAAAGGCATTCTATTGGAGAATAGTACCAAAGTATGGCCAGCTCTTATTCCCATCCACTCCACGTAGTGACAAAAATGAACTCAGAGGGAGAGAAAAACAAACAAACCAACAATTTAAGATAGAGAGAAAATCTAGAGAGAGGGAGAGAGAGAGGGCTCTGTATTTCACAAATTCCATATTCCTCCGAACACCCTCAAAAGACAAACAAATCAATGACGACAAAAACAGCCTCATGTATTGTCGCCAACGCAGCCATGGAAAAGTCCTTCAAAACAAGAGCTTTAATACTATTTCACTCACTTTGCAACAAAACTTCACATCACAAGCCCTTTACAGTTCTCAACTCACATTGATGGATTAGGAGGTTGAACCACCAATCGAGGAAACTTCCGTGGGAACTTTTCTGGGTTTTCTTTCAATTTGAAAAACCAGTAGGGAATTTGAATTTCTTTTCATAAATTTCTCTGGTAAGTTGCCTGGCTCTTTATCCTTATTTTGATTCCCTGCTTTTGATGAATTATTGCAAATTGATTGAGACCCAGTTGTGCATCTTTTGTGGTGTTGTTCAAGGGGTGAAGTTCCTTTTATTTGTGCTATGATTTTTCTCTAGGCTCTTTTTGGCTGGTGAGAAATGTTGGTGGAAAGTAAATATTTGAACTTGTTAAATTCCAAAAATTTCATTGTTGAGGAGCAAAAAAGAACATATAGATCACTTATTGAGCTATATTCCACCATATGGCTTGGTTATAATGAATTCCTTAGTTTGGTTAACAATGGAATCATTTGCAAGAAAAAGAAAATCCAATTCATGCTTTTAATTTTTTGTTAGTTTGCTCTGTTTCTCAGAAATCATAGGGTCAGTTGCCCAACTCATTCTCAACTTTCTGGGATTCGATTTATTTTCAACTGTGAATTATCTGATCATCTGGAAAGATTGTGAGGGGTCCTGTTTCTCGACCTTATGCTCTGATCTATGAGTAATTAGATACCAAAATAAGGTTTTTTTGGATATGGAGAAAAAGTTAAGGAATAAAAGAAACTATAGGTTTGATACTTTGAAACTTCAGCTTAAGTTAGTCGTATAATTTCGCTTGGATATTGGGAAAAACCAAATTGTGTAGAAGTAAAGATTCAACGTGTTATTTTTTTTTTTTTTCAATTATTTTTTTCTTATCTGCTTTACTTCTGGTCTAATTATTGCTGTTCTGGATCAATTATGATGATCTCATCTTCACCATCCCCTAATTGTTTGAAGGAATGGCGCAAGAGGATGGGTCACCAGTAACTCCATCATCCCTGCAGTTCTTTCCCTGGCTATCTCCTGGGATAGGTTCTCCATACCCATGGCTCAGGGAGCTAAAATCTGAAGAGAGAGGTTTGTGTCTGATCCAGCTTCTTCATGCTTGTGCTCACCATGTCGCTTCTGGTAGCATTGAGAATGCAAATGTTTGGCTAGAGAACATTTCTCAGCTCGCCTCTCCTGATGGCGATACAATGCAGCGAATCGCTGCTTATTTCACTGAGGCACTTGCAGATCGGATGCTTAAAGGTTGGCCTGGTCTGCATAAAGCCCTTAATTCAACAAAAATATCATCCACCTCTGAAGAAATTCTCGTTAAGAGGCTGTTCTTTGAGCTCTGTCCCTTCTTAAAGCTTTCATATGTGATCACAAATCAGGCGATAGTGGAAGCCATGGAAGGGGAGAAGATGGTTCATATTATTGATCTTCACTCATTTGAGCCTGCCCAGTGGGTTAATCTGATTCAGACATTAAGTGCGCGACCTGAAGGCCCGCCCCATTTGAGAATCACGGGCATTCATGAACAGAAGGAGATATTAGACCAAATGGCCTCTCGGTTGACAGAAGAAGCTGAAAAACTTGACATCCCATTTCAGTTCAATCCTATAGTAAGCAAGTTGGAGAATCTTGATGTCGAAAGTTTGCGTGTCAAGACTGGAGAGGCTCTTGCTGTCTGCTCTGTACTTCAGCTACATTCTCTCTTGGCAACCGATGATGAAATGCTTAGAAGAAAATCACCGTTAGCATCAAAGAACCTTCAGAAAGTCTTGCATATGAATAAGCTCACTTTGGGAGAGTGGCTGGAGAAAGATCCAATCAGTGCATATAACCTGAGTCCTGATTCTTCATTGTCCCCACTATCATTAAGTGCTTCACCAAAGATGGGGAGTTTTTTAACTTCTCTTTGGGGCCTTTCACCAAAATTAATGGTGATAACGGAGCAAGAATCAAACCACAATGGCCATACATTAATGGACAGGACCATGGAAGCATTGAACTTTTATGCAGCACTTTTTGATTGCTTGGAGTCTACTGTATCGAGAGCTTCAATGGAGCGACAAAAGGTTGAGAAAATGCTTTTTGGAGAGGAAATAAAAAACATCATAGCGTGTGAAGGAACTGAGAGAAAGGAGAGGCATGAGAAGCTTGAGAAGTGGATTTTAAGGCTTGAGTTGGCTGGGTTTGGGAGAGTGCCTTTGAGCTATCTTGGAATGTTGCAGGCAAGCAGGCTGTTGCAGAGCTATGGCTATGATGGGTATAAGATTAAAGAAGACAGTGGATGTTTGGTTATTTGCTGGCATGACAGACCTCTTTTTTCGGTCTCAGCTTGGAGGTTTAGGAGATTCGAGTGATTGATGAACCATGTGAGGATTGGGTGCTTTTCTTTTTCCTTTTCTTTCTTTTTTAATTTTCTTTTTCTTTTTTGTGTAAAGGATTTTAAGCATTTCTGGCTCTTCAACTGCATACTATTCCTAAGAAAGGTTTGGAGAATTTACTCTCTGTTCTAAATGTTTTTGCTATTTGTTAATTTTATGCTAGTTTAGTTCTCTTTCTATATAGACACCGATGTTTCACCTAGGGTATATTTAGGTTGAATCCTGTTTTAAGGACAATGAATCTCTCTCTCTCTCTCTCATACACAATGTTCTTCATGCTAAGCTAATTCAACAATTCAACATAGCAAAGACTGATTGAACCATGGAATGAAACACAAAATAAAAACGAAACACAGAAAAAGCATCAAACACTACATTTATGAGATGCTCCTTTCAGTAATGCAACACAGACACATTGTATTCAACAACAGCATCTCCAGTTTTCTTACTCAAGGAAACTGTCTTTGCCAATGCAGAGCCTCGTGCATACCGGAAAACCCCACTACCTCCTACTACAGGCATCTCTCGAACGGCATCCAAAAATGGATTCCTCCCAAGAATGCTAAGGGCACTGCCATTGTACATACCCTTTATGAAAGCAAAATTCATGACCATAAGCAACCCTGAGTCATGTTGAGAGGCAAAAGCATAAATGCCCTGAGCTCTGCCCACAAGCTTTGAACTAGCCTTTGGCCCCTCTGTCAATGGATCGTCTACCATGAAAGTTGTTCCAAAAGCACCAACTGACTTGTTTGGTGGTGGTCCAAGAATTCTCATGGCAGTTGGGTTCTGGCCATCTTGAATGTCATGTAAATAGAAGTGGAGATGGGTGACTTTCTCCATTCGTTTTGCAAGTAGGGATAGAGGAGATTGCTCAGAGAATAGTCCATGAATGGTATGGAAGGAGGTTGATAAAGTGATGCAGAAGTAGGCAAAAGTGACAAAACAAGCCATTTTGGTTCAGTTTTCAGTTGTATTAGTTAGTGATGTAGGTGGTTATTTATAGTATGATAGAAGTGGAGAGCCTGTGGATTGTTTCTTCCTTTTCCTGCCAAAGAAATTATAACCCCGTGCTTGGGTTTCATTCACCAGAAGAAAGGAAGAAAGAAAGGTACAGAATTTGATTTTATGAGTCTATGACTTTTGCGCAGGAAGCATGCAAAAAATGTTGGGTCCACTTTTATTGGTGGAGGTCGGACAACAGAATAAGATGTCTGCTACCTTAACGCCCATTTGACATTGCTTTTTAAAAACATTTTTATTTAATAGTATTTTTGCTAAAAGCATTTCTGTTAAGAAAAACATACTAATTTTTATAAATATTCTAAGTGGTTTATACTCAGAAATACTTCTATATATATTTCTATTAAATACCACAAAAAATATTTTTAACAATTTAAAAAACAGTGTTAAACGGACCCTGACATTTTGTGGACCATTTTGCCTTTTGCTTAAATGAAATTTATAAGGATAAAATTTATTTTTGGACAATCAAATGGATAAACTGAGTTGTACGAACAAATTAATGGAGAAAAGTTTCTTTGTGGTGCTTGATAGACCCCAGTTACCTTACATAGGTCCATCCTCTATTAGATTGGTGATTAACAATATGATTAATAAAGATGGTCCAAATAATATTACTCCTGATAGTTTTAAAGAATATAAGGTTTTATATCTCAAAATGAATGTTAATAAGCAACTCAACCTCTTGTCCTGTAAACTAAAGCTTTCATATTATGTTAGATAATTAACTACTGCATTATAAAAATTTAAATGCATAAATATATCAAACTACTTAATAGTTAATAACCAAAGTACTGGTTGAAAAAGTTTGTGTAATTAATTAGACTATCAAAAACACAAAATGCACTACTGGCAAGCTCATGCATGAATATTTTGTGACAGGGGAAGTAAGTGTAACATAGTAAACATGGACTCTTTCTCTTTGTTAATAACGAATTCAATTATCAATTAATGATGGCTACAAATCACAATCGTTTCACTTTTCAGAGTGTTGAGAACTTGGATTAGTAAATGATTTATTGCTACCCTTCAATAACTTTGACCTTTTAGCATCAATTAATGGAACCTGCAACTACTTGTCATGAATCATCTGAGATTCATTATTCATTTGCTTAAAAGAACATTTTTTAAAGGGTATTTACTAATGTCATCAAATTTATTTACTAATTTTTGTTATCGTATCATTTTATTTATTTAAATTTGATTCTATTTTGAATCTTATTTATTGAAACAAATAATATATATATACACATCATTTAACAAACAAATATAATTATTTATTTTAACGATATTTATTTTCTAATTCAAAGCAAGAAAGGACTAGACCTGGTTATATATATATAATGCTAAAGCTTGGGTAATATATTATTATACAATCATGTATATTTTAGGGATAAATTTTGAACACCAGTTTAGAGTTTATATCACAAATAATCCCTCAACTTTTAGCAAAACATTAATTTGGTCCTTACAGTGCATTTCCACTAAATGTCATCCTCATCTTTGCCACCAAACATCAATTTGTTCCCAATTTGGTCCTTTCATCCACTTCTGTTTAATTTTCTGTTTAAAATACCATTTTTTCAAGGGCAAATATGTCTTCGCACCCCTAGACTCATTTTGAAAATTTGTCAAAAATATCTTGAGGCACGAAAAAATTCTCTGAAAATTCATATGGACTCATCTTGACTATTACTATTTTTATATGGGGTCAAATTATCAAATTACATTTAGTATTTTCTACAAAATTCGGAATTCTCAAACTAATTTTTAGAAAATTAAAATAATTTTTGAGTCTATAAGTAGTTTTGGGAAATTTTTTTGAGTCTCACACTATTTTTGGTGAATTTCAAATGGGTCTAGGGATATAGAGACATTTTTGCCCTTAAAAAAATAATATTTTAAATGGAAAATAAAACAGAAGTGGATGGAGGGAGGGACAAAATTGATGTTCAGTAGCAAAGATGAAAGATGACATCAAGTGAAAATGGACTTTTTGGGACCTGATTGATATATGAGTGAAAGTTGAGGGACTATTTGTGATAAATACCCTTACATTTTATGGTTGGATTTAATACAGTGAGTTAATATGTTATTAATTTTAAAAGTTATAGATTTAATTCAATGGTGTTTATACAATTTTTTGGTCCAAATTTATTCTTGATTTGAACAACTATATATATGCTTACTATTTCATTAATGTGAGAGGAGTGGAGCAAAAAATGATAGAAACTTTTCTTTTAGCTTATAGGAGACAAACTGGATTGATCCCAGATGAAGTAATAATTAATGTGCTTTTAGCAGTACATTATATAATAGAGTTGAATCGATTGATCATAAAAGCATGCTTGCTTCACAAACTATGGTACTTTAGCAGGTCATCAAAACCTTATCGATCGATTCTACGTACCCTGATTTGCAGGTGTAAGTAATAATTAGTGCTCTTGCAATTATTGTCTTCCTAGATGTGGTGCAATTAGTTGTCGTCCTAGATATTTCGGTCCGGAGAAAAACTTTCTTATGAGTTATACCAAGAAATAAAATTTTGGTTTTCGTAGAAATTTTTATCAAAATTTTGATAAAATTAGACATAACTGACAAAAATTGCTATAAAAATATGAAAATTTTTAATGAAACTTTATTATATGTTTATTTAATATATTATCTACTACATTGATTAAAAAAATAAAAATTGAATGAACTAATTATATAATAGAGTTCATGTGATATAATTTAAATAAAATGCGTGTGGGAAACAAATGCTGTTAAAAAGTTGGTTCACTAATTAATAAATAGTAATTACATAAATTTTATTGAACACACTTCAATTTTATTTATACTACAATGTTGCATCATGAATTACATAAGTAATTAGTATACCACGTAAAGCTTTTATGAGGTTCAAAATGTTTAGGAAATTAATTTGGGATTTTATTTGATTTTGGAATTTATTTGAAAGATAAAAATGTCTTGGGCTTTATTTTTATTTTTATTTTGATTGGGCTTGGCTAAAAAATTGACTTTTTATCTAATGGGCTTTGTCTTTTTACTTTGGGCCCGTTGGAAAGGTGTCGAGCTCATGAGTCCATAGAGTTTGAGTGTACTAACTTTCCCCACTTGAAATGAAGTCTCATCCTCTGCCCCGCTTCCATTAAAATCCTAACATGATATAATATAATCTCAAAATCAATTCAAGTAAAACAAATTAAATGTTTTCTAGGGTTTGTTGGCTTAGAGCATGTACATTGCTAAAGGCTAAAGGCAAGATTTAGCTATTGCCTTTGGCCAAGTGCACGTGTACATTGCTAAAAACTAAAAGAAAAAACATACATATTTAATTTATTAAGTGTATTGATATATATTCTTATAAATTAATAAAGTTTAATAATTATATCATTGTTCTTATTTTAATGAAATCTTTAATATAAGTATAATGTTGAATATATTTAAATTTTAAGTATTATTTGTGACCTTGGCAGCATGCCATTGGTTATGGCCATTTTTTATCCAAAAAAAGGCAGCGCAAACAAAGCTAGCAACGGTCACAAAATTTTATTTGAGACCTAGGTGTGCCAAGCTTTACCATCAGCTGTAAGTGTCATGCTTTTATTGGTGCTGCTATTGGTCTTGTCTCCCACAAGAAGACATAATCTTTTCTCCTCTCTAATCTGGGGCAAACACATAGACTCCACTAACTCTAAATTAGCTACTTTTCTCTTTTACGTGCTCCACTATTTTTGCCAAAGCAAAAGGTAATAGCAAGATTTTAGGCCAAATTTAGCCTAAAATCTTGTCACGGCAAGAATTGCCTTGCATTTGGCTAAGCAATGTAGACATTTTCTCACATTTTGGGCTAAATCTTGCCATTGGCCTTGCATTTAACCCAACAATGTACATGCTCTTATTGGCTAAGTCAAGTGACATCCGAATTCCCAAATCCATACACAATTTAAATCTAACATTGGACAAGTCATAAATCATGTAATAATAAAATATATTTCATAATTAATTCAATTGAATCATATATTTATTTTATAAAAAATTTGAATGATATATTCTTATATCTTATACATTATTTCAATTGAAGCTAATTTTTTTTTTTTTGCTAGATTACAATAAGGTTTAGGGTTTAGGGTATATAATATAGGCTATAGGGTTTAGACTTTAGTATATGTAAATTCTATGTTTTTATATGAAAGTTAACCGAAAGAGTTCGATTTGGTACTCAATTTACCATTTTTGGTTTTGTTCGAATCGGTTTCCCCAACTCTAGTACATATATCATATATCAAACTAAAAGATTTCTAGTGAACCTTTAACTGCTATATGTATACAATTTATCTAATTCCAAAACCTTTAATAGCTAATCTGGTGAAAAAAATCTCTTCATAGTTTTAGCAAGCGGCACCAACCTTTGAGCCTATGACCTTGAGTTAAGGTACAAGCAAGCGCTTAACCACATGGCTCGACAGAAGGCCTATGAAAATATCTCTCAGTACCTGCATTTGATTGTAGTGAATAAAATTTTTTTTTCTTTTGGGGTTCAAGAAGTGAATGCCATTTTAATTTTAGTTAAAAAATTCATAGCAATTGAATTCCACATCATTGCAGTGAATACATAGAAAATTTTCTCTAGTATGTGACATAAATACATATCCGCCAAATGCCCATCATAAAAAGAAAAGAAATTTAAATATCCAATTCTTCTAGTTACAAGATTAAGGCGTAGCCATGGCCAAGTAAACACATGACTCTATAAGAAAGACAGAAAACTGAAATCAAAAACAGGCTAGGGGTGATCAGTCTGGAGCTCAAGAAGACAAAGTTCAAGAGTGTGACACATAAACATTGTACTCAACAATGGCATCTCCTGAATCAGAATCAAACCAAACAGTATGGGCCAAGACATAGCCACGAGCAAACCGAAATTTCCCAGTGCCTCCAACAATGGGCATCTCTCTGACATCATTCATCACTGGATTTCTCCCAAGAATGCTGATGCTGCTCCCCTTGTAGTCCCCTTCCACAAACACAAAGTTCATGACCATAAGCAATGCAATCTCATTTTGTGCAGCCACTGAGTAAAGCCCTTGTGCTCTCCCAATCATCTTTGAGGTGGCCTCTTGCTTTTCAGTGAGTGCATCATCAATCATCAAGGTGCTTCCAAAGCTGGAAATGGTGCTGCCTGGTGGCTTAATGAGTCTTACAGCAGATGGGTTTTTGCCACTCAGGATGTCATGGAAGAAAAAGTGGAGGTGGCTTGTCTTGTCAGCTGGTTGCTGCTGCTGCTGGGCTTTGGTGAATTGCCTTATTAGAACTCCATCAATTAAATGGAAAAAGGTGGAGCAGATGAGGGTGTAGAGAGTGATCAAATAGAGAAATGAAGACATTCTAACATCAATTAATTAACTCTGTGTTTCTTAGATGGTTTGTAGATTTGTGATCATTTTAAAGGATTGAGAAGTGGGGCAAAGGGTAAAATTGCTAGATGTTGTTAACATTACTTCAACTGTGAGAATAGCTTTCTAAAAAGAAGATGTTGGTGGGTGTGGTTGAGGCATTTTCAAGTAACTACTCCTCTTGTGTCAGCCTTTTGCATTTTTTTCCTTTGCATTTTTTTACCACAACATGAGCTTCCATGCTTTTGAAGCAAGAATGATTAAAATTGCATTTGCGTTTTTGATTTTCTATTAGAACACATAAGTAGCTTATGCTAGCATGCTTCAACATTGTTCATCATTCACTCCAGAAAAAGGTTAATTAATATTTAGGCATTGTTTGATACATAATATAGTATTAGATAGGATAAATAGTTAAATACATGTGTAATCATAGAAAAACATGAATGATGTATTTTAACTTGAGAGAAGAAGATAGGAAGAAGATGGATTATTTAATCCTCCAATTTTTGAGGAGATTGGAAGAAATAATTTTTCCCTATGATTAGTCTATCTTATTAATACATGTTATAACTTTAAGTTATAAACTTTTTTCTTGAATACACTTGAATTTAGTTATTTATCCTATCCAATACTATCATATGTATCAAACGAGGTCTTAGAGGTTAAACTAGCCTTATATCAAACAGTACATCAATTTTGGAAACTGAAAATTTGGTAGAAATTTTTGTATTGTGAATTGATTATACAAAGGTAACATTTACGATCTCTTATACTGTACAAAGAACCTAAACTAGGTATGTAAATACGTTGGGATATGATTCTAATTCCCAGTATCAATCTCTATAACTAAGGATTACATCAATCAATTCCTATAACTAAGGATCATGTTCTCTAACAAAATTAAACTTAATTGGACGACAGACAAGTGAGTTTGGTGTTTTGGTATTAAGTAATTAGTACGTTATTGAGTTTTTCCAAGATGTCGGCTTATAGTATTTAAGTGGTTAAGGTAGAGCATCATACAGATATGAAATTCTGAAATGTGAATTTAGGACAAACATGAGTTTGGTGTTTTGATATATAAAGTTATGTGAGACTTAAGTTATCACTTATGTTATATGATCATGACAATCTCAAGTTTGTTGGGTTGGGTTTGATTTCTTTTGCTTTTCTTTTTATTGTTGCCTTCATTTTGATCTCATCGTTACATTTCCTTAGATTTTCCGCCAAATTGGCTTACCACATCAACATTTTCCTATTTTCTATTTTTCTAAAACACTCTGACTTCAAATTTTCATTAAAAATAACCTGGGAGTCCAAAAAATGTTCCCAAAAATCTGCAAACCCCTCTCGAGTAGTAATAACTAGTCTATTGCCATGCACATTGTGCGTGTCAATTGACCTTTCTAAAAATTTAATTAAAATTTTTAATAATTTATTTGTCCTAAAATAATAGTAGTGGGAAAGTGAACTGCTAAAATAAAGGAGCAATTTTTTATTTTTTTATTTTTTATTCTAATTATTATATTTTACCTTCTTGTCCTTTATTAATAAATAATGTTATCAGTCCCTATTTTGTAAGTGGGGGTATTTTTAGAATTTACAAATTTAACTATTCTACTCCCCCTTCTGACTTTATATATATAGATATTCTATGATCTCAATTTCAAGATTTAATTAATAAAGATTCTAAAATCTTCAAAATAATTATCAATAATACAACTTAAATTCTAACAACCTCTAATAATTCTCAGAAAATTATATTAACCTTAAATAAATCTCATAAATCCCCAAAAAAAGTTATCATTCTCCAAAATTATTTAGCAAAATTTTTGGAGTCTCATGCTCAATAGAAAGGTTATTGGGATTAGCAGTTTTTTTTAAAGTGCTCTCAATTGATCCTCAATTATGTGTATTAATACATAAATTATTTATCAACTGATACACTAGGCCAGTGTACTGATCAATTATTTAAGTTTTGTCTTTGTCTAACAGTCCTGTTGTGTTGATCTGGACACTGGAGATCTGCGATATCTTATTAGGAGTGTTAGATCATTTAGGTCATCCAACTGCTTGTGTTCTTCTATAAATGTATCCTTATAGATACTGTTGATCTTTTGAGAATTTTTTCAAAATGATTTTGGAGACGATGAAAATGTTTAATACTTTTATATAATTATTTGAGGTTGAAATAATTTTTTCAGAATTATTAGCGATTGTTAAAATTTAATTTGGATTATTGATAATTAGTTAAAGATGTTAGAATTTTTATTTAAATTTTGGAATTAAATTCTGAAATTGAAGTCATAGAATAAAAGTACTACTTGAAAGGAGTCCGTAGAAATTTTCAGAACAATGTTTGGACTCCCAAACTATTTTTAATAAAAATTTGAAGTTAGAAAATTTTAAAAAAATAGAAAATAGGAAAATGTTGACATGACAAGCCATTGTTGACAGAATATTTAAAGAGAGATTTTTTCTGTACTCAATATATTAATACGTGATATAACTAATATATATGTGTCATAATATAAGTGAATGTTATTAATATTATAGATTATAAAATAAACATGCAGTCCAACAATATCTTTACACATTTGATTAGTTACACTACGAAGTGGTATATCGATTATACGTAAAAAATTCTAGTAACAAAGGGACCAAATTAATATAAAGTAGTAGATATGTAGGATCACATTGTATGAAAATGTATTTTAAGAACCAAAGATATTCTGGTAAAAGTTGAAAACCATTTGTGATAAAAAGCCTTCTGATTTTAAGTAAGATAAACATATGAAAATATGTTCATCATGATCAAAAAAATTGAAATCATCAAGTTTTTGGATTTAGCTTAAGTGGTAAAGGTAAGTTATGGTTAGGATTAGAATACATCCAATTCCGTGTGATGTAACCGAAAAAAGGGTAAAGTTTTGAACTGATGTCGAACACCCTAGCGGCTAAGCCCCATTCGCTCCATTACTCGGCATCTATTCCCAACTCTCACACTTAGCTCTCGCTCCTCTCACTCTAAATAGTCATTTTCAGTTGAACTGGATCATTTTCAATCCTTCGGTTCTTCTTCTTCCTTCTTTTCTTCAGTTGTTCACCTCTGAAGCGTGACTGCGTGAACCCGGTTACTCACCCTTCCCCTTCTTCAGCTTCTTCTTCTTCTGCAGTGCCCACCCAATCTTGGAGGCTTGCATTGCTTGTTTGCTTCCAAGCCGCTAAAAGGTACTTCTTGTTTAGGGTTTAATTTCTAACTTCTTGTTTTTAATGGCAGCATTTAGGGATTAATTAATGGGTTGATTTTCTCTGAAGTCCTTATATTGACTTTTTGATTTAATTAATTTCCCAGCTTTCTCTTATTTTGGGTTTGATTATTGGTTTTAGTTAATCTCTTGACTTGTTCGTTTGATTATTTCTGCTCTTAATCCTATGGCTCTGTTTCTTCTTTTTCTTGGTAGTGTTTCATTTTAATTAATGGTTTGATTTACTCAATGTTTGTTTTTTATTTTTTTGCCATGTATATTACTCTGTTGAATAATAGAGTCGGTCGTATTATCGTATAACAATTTCTTTTCCAGAATATCTTCTCTGTAAAGGACTCAATTTTCTGTTATGTGGTGTTTGATATTTGGAGGCTGTTTCTTAGTGGAGTAGTTTAACAAAGTTGTTGGTCTTGTTTTGAGAACTAAATTTTAAATACTTTGTGAAATGAAATTATGTGTTTTATATTCCTTGTGGTTGTGATATTATGATGTCTTGAGATTGATAATATTTAATAGGTAAAAGTAGGAGTGGAGCTTGATTCCATTATGAGTTTATTTCAAATGTCCATTTAGATGACAGTAACTATATTAAATTTCCAATTAGTTGCGTCCTCATGTTTCATTTTTTTTTTCTTCTCATTGCTCTGGTTTTTCCAAGGTTGTGAGGATTTGTGGCTTTCGAAGCTGGTATTTTTCTTGAAGGGTTGATGTCTCTGGGTTGTATGGGATTTGGGAGATTCCTTTTTGTTTTTATCAGTTTTTTGTTTTTNATTCCTTTTTTTTTTTTTTCAGTTTTTTGTTTTTTGTTTTTCAGTTTTGTTGTACCTCATGTTTCATTTTTTTTTTTTTCTCATTGCTCTGGTTTTTCCAAGGTTGTGAGGATTTGTGGCTTTCAAAGCTGGTATTTTTCTTGAAGGGTTGATGTCTCTGGGTTGTATGGGATTTGGGAGATTCCTTTTTGTTTTTATCAGTTTTTTGTTTTTTGTTTTTCAGTTTTGTTGTGTTTGTTCTCTTTTTGGTCTATTATCTTTTCAAACTGTTTGTTCTGTCTCGAGAAAAAAAGGGCTGGTATTTATAGTTACTACATGCAGAGGCAGACCTATGTTGAGACCAAAGGGGGCCATGGCACTGCAAACTTTTCAAGAAAAATAAATTTACGTAGAGCCCTAAACCAGTTGATCTGATAGCAGTTTCCTCTCCCTTGTACGTTTGTTATTTATATTTCAGGCTTTACATAGAGCCCAAAAACCAAGTAAGAATATTAGCAATCCAAATTTCAGGCGTTTCATTTTTCTTTTGGTTATCATGCTGGCCCAAGGTTGTGGGCTGGCGCTTTGTTCCTTTTCCTTTGCAATCCAAGTATCTCTTGATCTATGCATAGCTAACATCCCTCAGTAATGTGTACGGTAATATCCAATCATCCTATAATTGTATGTTAAAGGAGGGGATGTTATCTCTATTTTTTTCTTTTAGAAACCTTAAGAAAGTTGTCATTACTATATTGCAGTTCTAATTGATCAGTTACTCATGTACTTATCAAAATTAAAGCTTTGGAATTATGTTCACACGTGCACGTGCAATTGGTGTATTTCATTCTTGAGTTAATTTTGAGATGACATGGCCCTCCTTGCTTCCTTTATTGTACTCTCTAATTTTCATTTATGAGTTAATTGAGATGAAATTCATATAATTTGTTCTTCGCATGTTCCAGGGGACACTGATTCGTGTATTTTCATATCAATGCTGCCTTACTGTTGCTAAGATAATGGAATGGGAATTAGACATGGAGTGGTTAAAAAAATCGTTTGTGACCTCTCTTTCCTCAACTCCTCACCCTTTGCGAAGCTCTTGGATTCATGCATCCAAACCAAGTCGGCATGTGATGCACGTCGCATCCATGCCCGTGTCATCAAAACCCAATTTTCCTCTGAGATATTTATTCAGAATAGGCTTATCGATGCGTATGGAAAATGTGGTTGTGTGGATGATGCTCGTAAATTGTTTGATAAAATGCCTGAGAGGAATACTTTCACTTGGAACTCCATCATAAGTGCATTAACAAAGCTAGGTTTTATTGATGAGGCTGTGCAGATTTTTAGGTTAATGCCTGACCCTGACCAGTGCTCATGGAATTCAATGGTATCAGGGTTTGCCCAGCATGACCGTCTTGAAGAAGCTTTGGAATGTTTTGTTAATATGCATGGGGAGGATTTCGTGCTTAATGCATACTCGTTCGGTAGTGCTCTTAGTGCCTGTGCAGGTTTAAGAGAGTTGAAAATGGGTGTCCAAATTCATTCTTTGATTGCAAAATCTTGTTACTCTTCAGATGTTTATATGGGGTCTGCACTTATTGATATGTACTCTAAATGTGGGAGTGTTGCTTCTGCACAAAGAGTTTTTAATTGGATGAATGTGCGGAACATTGTTTCTTGGAACAGTCTGATTACTTGTTATGAGCAAAATGGTCCACCAAGTGAAGCCCTAGAAGTTTTTGCGAGGATGATGGATTGTGGGCTTAAACCAGATGAGGTAACTTTAGCAAGTGTGGTAAGTGCATGTGCAAGCTTGTCAGCAAGAAAAGAAGGTCAGCAAATACATGCTTGTGTTATAAAATGTGATAAATACAGGGATGACATTGTTTTAGGCAATGCACTAGTTGATATGTATGCAAAATGCAATAGAGTTAACGAAGCCAGATGGGTTTTCGATGGCATGCCTATAAGAAATATTGTCTCAGAAACTTCCATGGTAAGTGGATATGCAAAGGCGGCAAGTGTAAAAGCTGCAAGAATGATGTTTACAAAGATGATGGAGAGGAATGTAGTTTCTTGGAATGCACTTATTGCGGGGTACACACAGAATGGGGAGAATGAAGAAGCCCTTGGACTCTTTCTCCTCCTGAAGAGGGAGTCTGTTTGGCCAACCCATTACACATTTGGGAATCTACTCAATGCTTGTGCGAGTCTTGTTGATCTGCAGCTTGGCAGGCAGGCTCATGCACACGTATTGAAGCATGGATTTCAGTTCCAGGTCGGGGAAGACCCTGATATTTTTGTGGGAAATTCACTAATAGACATGTACATGAAATGTGGGTCCATTGAAGATGGCTCTCAGGTGTTTAAAAATATGTTGGAAAGGGATTATGTCTCATGGAATGCCATGATTGTGGGGTATGCACAAAATGGTTTTGGGACTGAAGCTCTTGAAACATTTAGGAAAATGTTGGCCTCAGGGGAGCAACCAGACCATGTCACTATGATTGGTGTTCTGTGCGCTTGTAGCCACGCAGGGTTGGTTGATGAAGGAAAAAATTATTTTTACTCAATGAGTGAAGAGCATGGTTTGGTACCATTGAAGGACCATTATACTTGTATGGTAGATCTACTTGGTCGAGCTGGTTGCCTTGATGAAGCCAAAAATTTAATAGAGGTTATGCCAATGCAACCTGATGCTGTTATATGGGGGTCTTTGCTTGCTGCTTGTAAAGTTCATCGCAATATTACCTTGGGCAAGTATGTGGCAGAGAAGCTCTTAGATATTGAACCTAGGAACTCTGGACCTTATGTTCTTCTCTCAAACATGTACGCCGAGCTCGGAAGATGGGGCGATGTTGTAAGAGTGAGGAAGCTGATGAGGCAACGGGGAGTTATCAAGCAGCCGGGTTGCAGTTGGATTGAGATACAGGGTCATTTACATGTTTTCCTGGTGAAAGATAAAAGGCATCCTCAAAAGAAGGAAATCTATTATCTTTTGAAGTTGCTCACTGAACAAATGAAGCGATCTGGATATGTCCTAGATGATTGTGATCATGAGTCCTACGAAGAGCAGGATGAATCCCAACTAACCTCATATTACCAAATGGATATTTTGGAAGAAGCAGCTGTTGGGTAAATTGCCTACAAAATTATACTCAAGCTGTATTCTCCACTATCATTTTCCTCAATAAAATTTGATAAATACTTTTCTTCATTCTTGGAAACAAAAAGGACAAGAAATAAAACAATCAGTTATTGTTTTCTCCTACACAGCCAAAAGAGTTCTGTAAAAGTTTGTTATTGTTGTCATTGCCTCTCTTTCTGCTGAAGCTATAGGTTCTCTACTAAAGTCTAGTCTTGCCGAAATCTTAAATCCTATTGGAAGGCATGTAACCTCACTAATCTTCAAAAGTCGGATATTAATAGATCAAGAAGTCTTGTTTCCATGTACTTGTCTCCTTGATGATGATGACGACCTATTTTGGATGATGATGAGGTTCTGGATCTGTGAGTGAACAGGCATGTTCATCCCCCCTTTTATTACGATGACGATCAAGAAAAAATATAATAATAATAATAATAATAGTAAAAGCTGTTCCTAAACTTAAAGCAAGATGGAAATATTTTAGATCTCAAGCTGAGGCCTTATCCGTGCATGTTTCACTTCACCGCTGTTGCCTCCATTAGGACTTCATGCAACTTCCTAGTTTCTGTCAACACAGATTCCCTATCAAATATTGCTGACACAACCGCCACACCTTTTAGATTCGGTACACCAATTTCCATCACTGGACGTGCATTTGAAACATTGATCCCACCAATTGCAACCACAGGTAACTTAGAAGCCAAGCAAACAGTTTTCAGCCCGTGCAGGCCAACTGTGAGATTGTTAGCCTTCGTATTAGTTGGATATACACCACCACAACCAATGTAATCAGCACCAGCAATCCATGCTTGTTCCGCTTGCTCTGGTGTCTTGCAAGATACACCAATGATCTTGTCAGGGCCAAGGAGAGCACGTGCAACATGGGCTGGCATGTCAGACTGGCCAATATGCACACCATCAGCATCACAGGCAAGGGCAACATCAATACGATCATTTATTAGCAAGGGAACTCCATGGGAATGGCAAATTTGGAGACATGATTTGGCTGCTTCTAGAAAATCCTGTGTTTCAATATCCTTTTCCCTGCAAAGCAAAGTAAAATTATTGTCAAGATGAAAAGATATAGAAATTAAAAACTAAAGGCAGAAGAAACGACTCGTAGACATAATTTTGAAAACTCATACAAATTGGTAAAAAAAAACCCAAAAAAAAGGGGTTCAACAAGAAGCTTTTTAAAATAAATTAATGAACATTATATATTCTATATACGTGGCAGAACACATGGCACCAAAGACGGTCCGAATCCTGAACTGAAATCAAGAACAATTTTCTCACTCACTCACTCTTCAGGGTGGGGTAGGAACAGCATAACCATACTGAAAAAGATCCTCAAAACATCATCCACAATTCCATGACAAAGTTATCTTCCACTCAACATTAGACAGTTTGTGAGATAGCACATATCACATGCAGAAACTTTACAATAAAATGTACCTTCCACAATGTGAATTAGCCAACCAACAAATTAGCTAATAATAGTGCACATTTCAATTTAGCCCAGAAAAGTATGAAACTTGAAGATTAATGTTAAGTTGATTTGGAAAAAAAATATTCTAAATAGAATATTTGCCCAAATATATAAAAATAACAGACATGAGAGGAGCTTGGTGACAGTTGGCTTTCCAAGTAAGCAACTCCAAGGTGAAACAATTAGAGCATGCAGTGCATACAGATTATACTATACTGAAAAAGAAAGTTATCTGGGAGAATTTTGCCTACAGTGTGTCAGATTTTTATTATTATTAAGTTTTCAAACCCAGAAATCCCCAGGTGGACCTGGCTTCTATGCTATACTGAGTATAAAAATTATGATGCAACTGTTTGGGAAAAGCATATAAGAGGTAACAAACCTCAGTTGGACAATGGTAGCACCTCCTTGTACGGCAGCTTTAACAGCATCGGAGATAGAATGGCCCCACTTTCTATTCATGCCCGAATCTGTAACAGCATACAAGAATAGATCACTTGGACTGAATCTAACTTGTCTACGAGAATTGTGGATGCTACTCTTAAGCCTCATTAGATGATCGAAGGGGCCTTGGGGACCATTTCCAATGAAAATATCTTTGCTGTAATCTAAGGCAGTCTCAACAAAGCATTTAGCTACCTGCCAAAATAAAGATAAAAAAGATGAAGTTCAGGTGCTCCAATTGTCTCGTGTGTGTGTGTGTGTGTGTGTGAGAGAGAGAGAGAGAGCACTAAGAACATGGTATAGGATAATGGGACACATAAAGTAAAACTCAAATAGCATCAAAGTTGAAGCAATACCTAAAGGCCAACACATTGCAGATTACTTAAAAGTAGAAAAAATAATAAATTACAAATAAGTCAATAAAATATTTGAAAATTACACATTAGTCAATATGTAATTTGAGTTCCCAAAATGGTTAGTTGAATAGTATCACAAATTACATTTTAGTCAATGGCCCAACCCAGTACCGGATACTTTAAATATTGATTTTGTTCATTTGCTTTTGTGCCTTTCTTTTGCCATTGCTTCATTTCCCAATTTGTAAGGGTAAATCCTCATTTTTTGGTCTCATCTCCTCCTAGGGTATAGAATGGATTTAGTGGAGGCATTATATTAAGGTTTAGCTCCGGAATTTTGGAATAAACACCGACAAACCAGATATTTGTAATATTGAAACTTATATTGACTGGTATTTTGAACTGGTGGCAGTGCACGTAATTTTTTGTAATAGTTATGTCCTCTTTTGTATAATTTGTAATTTGGTTTATTATAATTTAGTCAATGTTGACTATAATAGTAGTTTGAAATAGTTCATTGACCTATTTGTAATATTGAAACTTTTTATTGACTTATTTGTAATTAGCCAAAGAAAGCCTTGTAGAATGAGAGAGGAGGGAGGGAAGGAATCTTAAGTCAATTAATTCCTTGTATTAGAGGCCAAAAAAAAAAAATTTATTGCATTAGAGTGGACATGATGTCTTATAAGAAATTATCCCCCACTCTGTACAGCACAGGCACGATGAAAGTGGATTACAACCCTTTCTATATTAACATTTTATCCATGCTATTTGATATCAGACAAACTCATCTTAAGGTATGCAACTCTACATGACAAAGTTGAACAGAATCTTTATCAACAGTATTTTTGTTAAACATGCCATCAAACTGGAAGGCACCAACTGTGGGTCCCAAAAAGCCACACATAGGTCCACAAAGGAGCACATCTTCACCTGTACTAACATACTAACCCTTAACTATCTTCTGTTATTCTTGAGAATGACTAGGTCAGAATATGCACCCAACAAAAGAAAAATAAATATATGTTGTCATTGACTCTCCCTGCATTACTTATAGCATAAGAAGCACAGATGTAGTTACCTTCACAGCCTCGAGCATTGAGGAACCTTTTGCCAGCTCTGCTGCAATACATGATGCCAAAGTGCAACCAGTACCATGAGTATTACGGGTTTTTATGCGAGATGAATTCAGCTCATACAAGTGCTCACCTGCAACAATCAATTCTAGATTTTAAGTTTCAATTAACATTAACTCTTTACTCATACATCAAGTAGATGAACCAACATTATCATCATTCTTGAAGGTTTCTAGAGACTTAAGCTCACCGTCAAAGAAGATATCAACAGCATCCAATGAATCAGGAAGGTCTCCACCTTTGACCAGAACATTTCTGAAAAGCAAATAAACAGTTTGTTTTAACACACTCCTCCTTCAAAATAGAGCAATTTAATTTTTATTTCAAATTTTTCCAACCATCTCAACAAATTCATTCTGCAAAACAATGTTGCTTTAATAAAGATGAAAAATGTGAAATAACAAAAAGTGAGTAGTGTAAGTAAGGAATATTATTTCTTGTAAGAGAGCCAAAAAGAAAAAAAAAGAGTTTTGTATAAACCCTCAAGATGGTAGATTGATATAAGTATGACAATATTATCATACTGCAACCCTTCCAAAACCTATATGAGAGACCTTAGGATATTGGGCTTCGTACCCCCTGAACAGTCATTGTCTCCTCATCTTTTTTCCCGCT
The DNA here is from genome assembly GCA_003254885.1 of Purshia tridentata. Classification (NCBI taxonomy): domain Eukaryota; kingdom Viridiplantae; phylum Streptophyta; class Magnoliopsida; order Rosales; family Rosaceae; genus Purshia; species Purshia tridentata. The sequence continues at coordinate 21,697 of QANT01002672.1, forward strand.
ACAGGAAAGGTTGATTTCAATATTACCCAAAAGTAATCCTTTGTATAAACATAGGTGACTAGACTGAATAGCCACTTGTTGGGACATAAGTCAAACCTTTCAACTTGAATGGCTATTCCAAAGCTGTTTTGAAAAATTAGGAGAAGATCAATAACTGCAATAGCCATGTTTTGGGTAGAATATGGGCTGGTTGGAACCCAGATGCTCTTAAAGTCTCTTTAATTGCAGAATCTGATCAATTCTGCGATTGTAGTATTTTCCTACCAGGATAAAATGGAATAGTTTGCCACTTTAATTCATGCTTCTAATGATGATGGGGGGTGCAGGAACCTGTGAAAAGATCTGGTTTCTCTTTCTAGCAGCTGCAGGAATTCTCATTGGATTGTGTTTGGAGATTTCAATGTCATCAGACACTCTCTGAGGTGGCAGGGGTTTCTCATAGCAGGTTTACAGCTATGGATGATTTTGTTCATAGTTTACGCACTGCTTAATTAGAGGATCTCTGGACCTCTGGTATGTTCTACACCAGGAGTAACAAGAGAGAAGATAATGACTGCATTTCTAAGAAGCTTGATAGAGTTCTAGAAATGAATGCTTGGTACGAAACTTTCCTAACAGCTATGCTGATTTACAAGTCCTAGGATTTCAGATCACTTGCCAGTAGTGGTTAATTTAGGTTAGCAGCTAAGGTGAGAAAGACCCGTTTTAAATGTTTAACTATGGGGCTTACAGGGGGGACTTTCACCCCATAATTTCTTCTCTGTGGGTTTTGAGCTGATGATATCATTGCAGCCACCTTTCAAAATATTTTAAAAAAAGAAAAAGCAAAAAGGCATCACTGCAACCTGCTTCTCCTAGAAGTCTAATAAGGCCCCTGGTCTTGATGGATTAAATCGGTTGCTTCTTTAAGAAAGCTTGGCCCTATTATCAGCCAAGTGTGATCAATTTGAGTTTTCAGGTCTGGGAAACTTCTAAAGGAATTCAACTCTACAATCATAAATTTGGTTCCTAATGTTTCAAAACCCTCTTATATGGGGGATTTTATACCCGTTTCATGCTGCAACACCACCTACAAAATCATTGCAAAACTGAATGCTAATACAGTGAATATTTTTGTTGCACAGATCATTAGCTTCAACCAATCCGCATTTATTGCAGGGAGGAAGATTGGTGATAATATCTTAGTGACCCAAGAGACTTTAAGAAATTACCACCAAGATGATGGTTCCCCTAGGCGAGCTCACAAAGTAGACTAAGTGAAAGCTTATGATGTTCTTGATTGAGAATTTGTGTTAAATACCCTATTGTGCTTTAATTTCCCCGGCAGGTTGGTTAAGTGGATAAAATGTTGTATCACTTCAGCTAAGTTTCTATCTTAATCAATGTGGAGCTTATATAGTGAAAGAGGGTTGAGACAAGGTGATCCTCTATTGTTTTCTCTTTGTAATTTTAATGGAGATGCTTACCAAACTGATTCATCATTGCCCTCTCTTCCACAACCATTGGAAACGTGAAAAAGTCAGATTTACTCATCTATGTTCTCCTGATGATCTAGTTTTACTCTACCAAGGTGACTTAATTCTGGTATCTCCTTGGTGTGGTTTTGAGAGATTTCCAGAACTTGTCTGGTTTTCTGCTAGTCTAACAAAGAGTAATATATTTACATGGGGTGATCAAGTAACTTAAAGTGTGCCCATTATCTCTACCACCTCAGGTTTCAAGATTGTGCACCTCTTATACAGGGTTGAAGTTTAGATAAAGATGTGGCCTGTGTAGGAGAATAACTCTTTGTTGTTTGCTCAGAGACTCCAGCTTATTCAAGCAGTACTTTGCAGCATTCAGTTGTATTGGGAGTCTCACCTTTTCTTACCTAAGAAAAAGTTTCTGTAAGCAGACTACGAGCCTTAACTTGGGCTAGTAAGCTTGCTTCCCACCACATAGCTATGGTGGCTTAGGCAGAAGCATGTCTCCCCACATGTGAAGGTGTTGTTTGGGGCTGAGAAGGTTACATGTCTGAAATAGGAGCCCAAGCTAAGACACATGTAGTTTCTTATTTGTTTTCTTGTGGCTCTAATTCTTCTTAGTTGTTCTCCATGGCCTGGTTGATTTGGTTGATCCTTTAATAAATTTGAAATTACACAAAAAGAAAAAAGAAAACAAGTCTTTAGTCATAAAGAAAGAACTTGCTTGTGAGAACAAAAAGAAGCCATTTACATTGGTGAAAAGTGCCACTATGCAATGGTATATAGATACCAGGAAGTGAAGGTCCCTCTCTTATAATTTCAACTGTATTCCAATGCATTAAAAACTTACTAATGCAACATTTTTCTTAACTAAAAAACATGTCCAAAAGTTAACTGACGTTGACAGGATTATAATAACGCAAACAGATACAAAAAAGAGGAGTTTTACAAATCATCTGATCAAGAAAGAACTGAAGATCTTAGGCAAGTTCCAATAAGAAAGAACTGAAGATCTTAGGCAAGTTCCAATAACTAACCTTGGCCCCATATCATGTAATAATTTTGCAGCAGAACGCATGTCAGAAACTGTTTTTATTTTCACACCATCCAGTAAAGCAGAAGCTTCTTTTAAATTTGGGGTTACTATGTCAGCCATAGGAAAAAGCTCCTCTCTGCAGGCAGGAACCAGAAAATTACAACTATTGAGAAGTATCGACCATTACTTAGGCAAATGTGAAAGGGGGACTTTCTCTCTTATTTAAGGAAAAAAACAATCCAATGACAACCAAGAAACAAAACAACAGCCAAGCAAAACCATGAAGAAGCTATTCAAGGCAACAAGCAAAATGCAAATATTCATTTCATTAAAGAGCACAGGTGACAAAACATATTTTCTAACAGTGATTACTGAATAGCATACTTGATAGAGCCCTTACTGTCAATAGTGTTATCAAAAAGCTGTTGTTGTAGACAACTTAATAGCACATTTGTTGAGTAACTATCAAACTGCTACTGGTTGCAGTTACTAGCAAAAATAGGCATTGAAGTTGGCGTTTTATCATTATCATAAAATTTTCTTATATCATTTATTTTAGTTACTACAAAAAAATTAAAAATATATTCTTCACATTAACTGCTTAAAAAATTAAATGTGTGTTTTTATTAATTAAATATCTAAATTATACATTTTGCATTGTGAATTGAATTCTAATAATAACCCAATAAAAATTTATATGGAAATTAATGTAGATATTGTTTCTAGAAACAATGACAAAACTCATGTTTTTGAAAAACTAAGAAAATGGATTTGATTAAAATTTAAAGAGGGAAAAACTAGTGGTATGCATGTGGACTATCTTGGTCATTTGATATGTTCTACAGCAAAGATCCTTTAAGTTATTAATGTAGGTTAGCAAATTTTTATGAGCTTTCTCTTGTAATAGAAAGCATGATCATATCAATGTTAACTATAAAAAAGAATGATAAAAACTTATTAAAAAAACAAAACAGAATGACAAAAAAAAGGTTTAATAGTCGAATGACAGAAAAATAACTGTATGAAGATGACCACTAAAGCTTAGATAGCTGAACATGTAATAAACAACAAATTATTGTCCATTCAGAAAATTCAAAGAGTAGAATTAACATTGTGCTCTCTGCATTTCAGGAAAAGCTGCCCTTTGAAGCTTATGCGAAAACCAGTTGCACAGCCCACCAAGGCACCAACACACTTCTCTTTTTCTGTCCAACAGACCCTAATGCACATTGTGCATTCAATAGATGGTTTGAACAGCCTAAAGCTCCACCAAATGACCCTAAGAGGTTTGCATAAAGCGAGAAAACCAGATGGCAGGACTATGAATTTAATCAATGTTATGCATAAAAGATTGGCATACCTGAACCCAGCAAGAATGGAAGGACCAGCCAGTACATCTCCACTTGTAGATACCATAACAGGGTCAACCACTAAAGCTGCCTTCAATGATATTACCAAATCATTTAAAATCCTAATTGAATAACATTAGAAAACAACATGTTCAAACTTTAATAGGGAAGTATACCTCGAACTGGATACTCCTTAAGATGTTGATGAAGAATCTTGACTATGCCAATAGAAGGTAACATACCTGTTTTCACCTAGGAACGATATCATGAGCAGGTCAAAACCAATTTAGAAGGAATAGTTTCTTCTTTTTTCGGGTAAACACAATTTTACAAAGAGGCACACCTCAACACAGGAACTGAAAGCTGAAAGGTTTAATGACATTTACAAAATAATATATGAAAAGATTACATTCAAAATTTTTAGCCAAATACGAATAATTAATCTGCCTCCAACATCTGCAATCCATTGAGTAAAAGTAAAGTAGTAAACTGAAATTTAATTCATGAAAAGTACGTCTGAAGATGCTTAAATTATAAGCTTATGAATTCACCCAGCAAAAATAAATGATATGACTATGATCAAAACTTCAAATGCTATTCAACAAACATAAACTATCATGGACATTCAGATCAAATATCTTGCAATCATTATGCAGAATCCAGACTTATTAATAAAGAATCCAAAATAACTACATATGCTTCTTTGCATCAGCGTGCATTTATTTACTTCCATTAAATTTAAGCCTTGGTTTTCCTCGACTGAATCAAAATGCTTTATAATGTATAAATTCTGTGTATCTCCGTTTAATACACAGACGTGCACACACCCACCAGCTGGCCAATCAGACCGGTTGTATTGTCATCAGGTCTAAATTCCAGCCCAAGTTTACCCTCCTAACCATTTTAGACTTTTACCATTAGCAGTTATTTGTTACCTGGCCAGTTCTAATTCGGACCAAAATAAGATGAATAGCAAAACATGACATGTAAGATCAAACCCCTATGCTTGAAGTAAATATTTTCAAAATCAAACATGCATTGAGTTACAAGTAGAAAATGGAACCATTTCAAATCAACTTTGAAGACCAAAGAAGCAATAAGCTCCGTCCACAGTATTTTATTAGCTACTCAGATATAACTTTTTTATTAATTACGTAACTACTTCATGGTCTATTAAAAATCAATTAGTTGAATTAAAACATATTATAAACTCATGATGATGGATGACAATAACGTCACTGTACCACCATGGTCAATTTGACGGCTGAACCAGAACCTGTGGTTTAGTTGTTTTACAAACTATAATGGTTCAAGCTTTCAGTTGCTTAAAGATGGTATTTCTGTGACACCAAAGATACAAATATAATGGTTCATGCTTTCAATTGCTTAAAGATGGTATATATGCAAATATTTGAAGGTAGAAACTACACTTTGACTTACCACATCAACACGCATATCAGATAGCACAGACTTCATCTGCTCTGCAACAAAATCCTCAGGCACGATGTTTACACCCTGTCAGTTTAAAGAAAGAAAAAGATATAACACCAGCACAAATGTTTTTTTCATTTTTTTGGCCAATGTAACCAAGCAGAGTTTAACAGCAACCTGAACCCCAACAGTGTTTTGTGCAGTAACAGCAGTTATGACAGTCGAGCAGTACACTCCGCGAGCAGCACAAGCCTTAAGATCTGCCTGGATTCCAGCACCAGCACCCGAATCTGAGCCAGCAACGACCAATACATGCGGAATCTTAATTGTGGAGTGATCACTTGTCGCTGGACCTCTATTTCCCTGCATCTCCATAAAAGTTATTCTTTGCTTGTTTAGGTTGATTCTCGAATTCATCAACAATAAGTTCGAACTCTTTGATTGATTGAATCCTTGCGGCACAGCCTGGCAATGATATAACGACAACCAATAGGAGAAGTTACGGTGCAACTCAGACAATGGCAGCAGCAGTGTATGTAGAAAATGTGAAGAGCACAGCCTCTCCGTTTGGTTTCTAAGAAAATGTAAGAAAACTGTGAATGAAATGTTTTCTTACTACGTAGCAAACTTCAAATTCAAACTTCCCCTCCACATTTGTTAAAAAATTATTTTCTTTTATTTGACTTGAATTTTTTAGGTCCTAAATATTAAAAAAATCAAATATGGATAAACTAGAGTTTGCGTTTGACTACAAGACTTAATAAAAAACACAATTTGATGAAATTCTTCGAATTAAATATAAAAAAAATCTATTAGATAATTTAAAATTGGTGAAACCCAATTAGAGGTTGCAAAACAAAACCTCAAGAAAATATAAATTCATTTAATTCGATGCCCAATACATTCTCTCTCACTTGGCATTTTAAGCAAGTGATACAAATAACATAACTAATTGCCAGCTGTCCAGTTTGTTGATACAATGGAAATATTTCAATAATCCCAGCCCAAGTATATGCAGCTAATGTAACTCAATACCCTTGGAGTAGAGTGTATCATCATCGTCGGAGTGAAAGGAGGGACACTAAGTTTCTCAGAACGCCGAGAGAAGTCGATCTGTGATGGTCGGGCTGAGCGTCGTGGCCGGAAAATGGAGACGCCGGCGGAAGGGCTCGGCTCCGTTCTGGGTCGTTTCGTCCCCGACAGTGATTGGCTGGACAATCGGAGACTAGTGGGAGAGAGAAGAAGGAGGAGATGTGAGATGAGTGGTGGTTTCGCCGGCGTTGGCAGTCAGGCCACGCGCCGGAGAAAGGGAGAAGATAGAGGAGAGAGAAAGAGAGGGGTGTTAGGCCCTTATACTATCGCAAACTATATTTTGATAACCAAATGTCATTTCGAGGGTATAAATAGTATCTTTTGAATTTCAGTGTCCTTAGAGAAAGAGAAATAAGAAAGAGAAATTCTATATAGTATATGTACCCAACAATTTTTTTTATTTAATTTCTTAATTTATCTTACACTCATTTTTTTTAATTCAATTTTTTTTCATTTAATTCAACTCTAATTATTACAATATCTTTGTTATAATCAAGATTCAGCTCATTTATTTTAATTTCTCTCCTTATTCAACATTTAATAGGCACAAACACATCTAATGGATTATCCCTAGATTATGCAAGGGAGGAAGAGGATGAAAGGAATAAGGAAGAACATGGTAAAAAAAAGCGATGCTAGCGAGATGGGTGGGTGGAGGAGAGAGGTGGTGTCAAAGCTATTATCTGGGGTTAGAATTGCGGGATTTTTTTTTTAGTTTTTACTATGTTTTATATGAATATATACTAGTTATTCGGCATAAGAGTGTCGAATCGTTGTAATACATTCAATGATTGATTAAGTCTAGATATAATTTATTCACTTTTTGAATAATAAAAGTTGCTGTAAATGACTTTCTATGGAATTGTCTTCTATGCACTTGAATTATGCCCAAATTCTGCACTCTATAATATTCCTACAAAACTATTTAGGTTACTTGAGTGTTGTTATGCCCAGTTTGGTATTGTTTTTTAAAGGTGAAAATTACTTTTATTGGCAACGATACTGTCTTTAGGTGTTTGGTAAAATAAAAAATTTCAGCTTTTTAAAAAAAATAACTGCCATTGGAAGCTAAAATGAGAAGTTGGTGTGGAGCAACTTCTCATTTTAGCTTATTCTAGAATCAGTTCGAAGAATCGGTCATATTTAATGAAATTTCTCACAACTGATTATTTTCATAGCAAAAATAAAAGTGATTATTTTTACAGCACAGAAATACCAAACTGGGCCTTAGTATACTGTCAGTAATATATAGATTATAAAATTTATAATAAAATAATTAGATAATGTTAAATTTAGATTAATTGAAAAGTTAGGTGATGATGAGTCAACTCAACAAATATGGTGGGTTCACATCTCTGACCATTATGGAATATTGCGTAGACTCAAACTTAATGGGCTTTTGAAGTGGGTAGGTTTGCTACCAGCATGTCTTATAGGAATGATTAAAGGCCCAAAAAAATTTTGCAACCCATGAAATTTTCTCTGTGTACACTCCCCCCATCTCTGGTCACCCACGTTTCGGACTTTTCAGGCCCACGGCCACTATCAAATGTGCTGTGTCAGTGCCACCACTGCTCCGTCGGATTAGCTTCTGAACACAGAACCAGGAACACCCAACAGACCCCCACAACCTGGTTAGTATTTTAATTCTTAATTTTTTTTCTCATCAATTATGTTTTGATTCTTGACATTTTGTCCTTTGATTCCACAGTTTTTTGGGTTTTCTCAGTTTCTCCTAAAGTATTATTATCTGGGAGATTCAATTGATATTCTATGGAATTCAAGGAAAAAAATTCGGTGATTTTTTGTTTTCTCTTTCTGACTACTCTGCTTTCGATTCATTGAAGTTTCAGCAAGTGGGCGATCAACTCTAGCAAATTTGGATGGAGTGCGTGGTCCAGGGAATTATAGAAACACAGGTGAGTACTTCACCAATGTGGGTATTGGGTCTTGCTTACATTTTGTTATACAATTCCTGCAAGTGTTTCTAATCACTTTATGGCGATAGATAGCACGTCTATCTATTGCTACTAGTAGTACTAGATGAGAAAGATTGAATTTTTTATTTTATACTCACTTTTTTGGTGCATCTCTTCTAACCAAGTTTACCAATGTGTCATTTGGGGTTAATATGTGAGACGAAAATTATGTTGGATCATTTTTTCGGTAGTGTTTCTTTAAATAAAAAAATGCACAAATTGTACATGATTTTCTACTCTATTTTGTTTATAATTGGAAAGAAGATCCTTAAAACGAGTCCCTTTTCCCCGCTTAATCTGTTTTTTTTCGTAATATGGGGAGTGTTTGGAGTTGCATCTAACATATGGTTTACATTGTGCAGCATGTTGAGGCCCTTGAGATTCTTCTTCAGGGTCTTTGTGGTGTTCGCAGAGAACGTTTGAGGGTCCATGAGATATGCCTTAAAAATGGCCCAAACCTTGGTATATGATTTATTTTCCTCTTTCAATATTAATATAATGTCTAAACTAAACACATTTTTGTGCACAATTTTTGCTTTTTTCTCATTAAGCAACCTTTGAATTGATGCATGTGAATTTTATTTGGCTTTTGTTAAGATTTTCTGTCTGACTACTGTTTTCATGTTATACAAGTGGCAAAAATAGTATATAGTGACTTTCACATAGTGATTGCTATGACATTTCACATATGATCATGCTAATTTGCCGGACTTTCTGATGGTGTGCTTTGGTTCAGTATATATCCACTTAATAGCACAGAAAGAGATTATTCGGTAGGCCTTTGCTGGTTATGATTTTATTTTCTGTAGGGGTTGTAGCCTCAGAGGTTCGACTTATATGCAATCTTGAACAAACTGAACCAACGTGGTAAAACTTAAAACCTCCCATGTCATATTCATCAACATGTTTATATTTATGTTTTCACCCTCCCATATTTATGCCAAACTCTAAATTCTGTAGGACCGTAAGGCATGTAGGGGGTGCAATGAGAGGTGCAGGTGCTGAGCAAATTTCAGTTCTAGTAAGAACCATGGTCGAAAGCAAAGCAAGCAAGAATGTCCTTCGCTTATTTTATGCTCTTGGCTACAAGTTAGACCATGAGCTACTGAGAGTGGGATTTGCCTTCCATTTCCTGAGGGGCACACAGATCACTGTGACTGTGTCATCAGTTAATAAAATGCTACAACTACATGCTACAGATGAGGCTGTCCCTGTAACTCCTGGGATACAGCTGGTCGAAGTGACAGCCCCTGCAACGTCTGAAAACTATAATGAAGTTGTGGCTGCAGTGTCATCTTTTTGCGAATATCTTGCGCCGTAAGTTTTTTCTTTCTAATTTTTCTCAAGATGCATTAAAAACCCACCTACTTATAAGTTGTAACCCAATTTTGCTTTCTTTGTATGTCCTATGGCCATAAGTTCCAGTGGTCTACACTTGAAAATATAAAAAAGACTAGTTTATTTTCGTCTTGCATATCTATTGGTCTTGCATATCTATTGGCCTGATACCCTCTACCTTCTTATTCATAAATAAGGAATGGTTGGGTGGTCAGTGGTCACGACAGTCCAAGTTGTACAGTTCTTGCATGTTGGTTGATAATATAATATATGATGAGACAATTGCAATAGACAGTGCATATAAATTACATAAACCTAATAATTTTTGGTCCTTAAACTGGAGTAGGCAAACCGATTTTAAGGTTTATGATGCATGTCTTCAATTTTCATTTACTCAACACATATTCATACATCTGGAATTGATTTCTCAGGCTCCTGCATTTGTCAAAACCGGGCATTTCAACTGGGGTTGTTCCTACTGCCGCTGCTGCTGCTGCATCTCTTATGTCAGATGGTGGGGGTACGACCTTATAGCAGAAGGTGTAAAATAGCTTTGATTTTAGTATGTTGGAATGATTTATCATTAGATGATAGTCAGAACTGCTTGTCTAACTTCATATTAATTCTCCAAAGTAGTTTTTCATAATTAAAAAACTTTAAAGAGTTATGGTAGTCTTGCTTTTTGTTGTCTATCTCTGGGTAAGTCACGTTTTAACTCTTCAGGGCCCATGATCGACCACGATCAAATGTGATGTGCTGTCAATTTTTGTAGTTTCTGGCGTTTAAGCTGCTCATGACTGCTTGTAGCTTAACACGTGTAACAAGTTCCAGTCTTCAACCAAAACTACAGTTGCAGGCACACAGACACGGAGAAAGTGAATAAAAGTCCTTGTATTACAAGCCATGTAAGCAGTTTTGTGAGTAAAAAATTGTACAAAGATTGTTCATTTCTCATGTATAATATGATAAGGATTGGCAGCCTTGTCCCAGCTTTAGTTAACTTTTTTCTTTTCCTTTTGAAGAGTTGAGTTGCCAGAGTTGGTTGTCAGCTTGAAACAAAGATCCCTGTCTTTGTTAGCCACCATTTACATGCATTATTTTGACATAAAAGTCATATTCAACATGATTGCCATTACATCCACTAGAAGAAAATATAGCTTGGGTGACCAAACTTTGGGAGACGAACTCAAATTCATCACCCAAAGTATCTTTGGGCGACACCCAAACTATGATGTTTTAGGCTACGAAGTCATTTTGTCACCTAAAGTGACTTTGGGAGACAAAATGACTTCATTGCCCAAAGTCCAATGGGACTTGGCAAATGAATATGGTCATTCATCGCCCAAAGTAACTTTAGGAGACGAACTATTTGCTTCGTCGTCCAAAGTCTCTTGAGTGACAAAATTGTTCGTCACCCAAAGCAGCTTTGGTTTTCGAAGTCTCAGTCATTTTTTGTGCATTTATATGTATAAAAAACCTTACATCTCGATCATATATCCAATGATCCGAAGATCATTTTTTAGTTTTGTATTCAAAGATGATCTCTGCAAAACGTTAGCTCTATTGAATATGTAGAAGTTGGGTAATGGGGGTTGGAACATATGAAAGTTTGTGGTTTTTCTAATAATCAAATGGCTAGATAAATTCTGAGTTGGCTGGTTTTTGGCAGGAATTAAGTATGAACATTATAAAATGAATGGTTCCGACCTTGAAATCACATTGTGGTTTTTATAATTATTGAAACGAAGAAGTTTCAACAAAAAGGTTAATGGAATTTTAATCTTCAAATGTAATTATATGTGGAAGCTCACATCTAGATTGTGTTTTTAACAATTCAAATCATTCATTTTTTAGTTTCTTACGTAAAGATCATCTCTATAAAAAATTAGCTCAATCAGAGATTTAGAAGTGAGGTATCGATGTTCAAATGTATGAACGATCGTAGTTTTTCTAATAATAATCAAAATTTCAAATCCTAACCCCCACAGCTCTCACCTCTCTCTGCCCCAACTCTTTCTCACTAAAACCAACCACCCAGCCTCTCCTGCTTACCCCAGCCAAAATTTTAGAAAACTTGAAACCACATCCCACACAAAACCCACCTACAACAACGCACCCCATTGCAATTGGTGGGTTTTCTGAGTGTTTTTTTTTGTCTTTCTTTTTTTTTTTAAAAAAAAAGTTTGTGTTTTTTGTAATTTAGGCTTGTGGATTTTCTGTGTTTTCTGTGGTAATTTATTTTTTGTTTTTGTGTCTGTGTGTTTCTTTTTTTTGTATTTATTATATTTTGTGGATTTTTAATTCCCTTGATTGCTTTTGCAGAAATATTCTAGAGTATTGGGAAGGACAACTGCATTCTGTGTTGGGGGCTATAATTTGTTGTTTGTATAGAGGAATGTGTGTTTAATCTATCTCTTGGTTAAGTTTTTGTGAAATGCATAACTAATTTTGTTATTTGATTGTTGTTAGCATAATGTTAGTGAAAATTTAGATTATAAAATTTAAATAAAATATAAAATAATTAGATAATTGTTAAATTTAGATTAATTGCAAATTAGGTGGTGAGTCAACTCAGCAAATATGGTGTGTTCACATAGAATTTCTCATGACCATTATGGAATATTGCGTAGACTCAAACTAAAATGGGCTTCTGAAGTAGGTAGGTCTGCTACCAGCATGTCTGATCTGATAGGGGCAATTCAAGGCCCAAACAAATGTTAGAACCCATAAAATTTTCTTTGTACACTCCCCTTCTCTAGTCACCCACGTTTCGGACTTTTCAGGCCCACCACCACTCTCAAATGTGCTGCATGTGCCAGTGCAACCACCACTCCGCTCTTTTAGCTTTTGAACACAGAATCAGGATCACCCAACCTGGTTACTATTTTAATTCTCAATTATTTTCTCATCAATTATGTTTTGATTCTTGATATTTTGTCCTTTGATTCCATAGTTTTTTGGGTTTTCTCAGTTTCTCCTAAATTATTATATTTAGGAGATTCAATTGATATTATATGCAATTCAAGGAAAATCAATCTCTTACAGATTAATTATCCAATTAGCTAATTTAAGATTTATTTTTTATTAGCTAGATTTGTGTGAGAGAGAAGAAAAATATAGCTATAGCAAAAAAAAATCAACCGACACAATTTTGAATTTTTGAATTGTAATGGTACAAATTTATCTTTTATCACTCGTAATATCAAATTTAAATAAATAATTAAATATAAATATTAACTGAAATAGAGAACATTGATAAGTGCTAATTTCATACTAATTAATAAAATTTTTCTTTTATGCAGAGTTGATACAAAAATAGAAATCGACAAGACGAAGTGTTATATTTGAACAATTTTACATCTCTATTTTCATACTAACTCTGCATTTCTCCTTCTCTTGTTCATAACCAATATATATGTTTTCCAATGAAAAATATCCCAAAATTTATTTCTTTTCCATAAATATTTCCCTACTAAAACGTACAAAAGCCAAATCGCATTTGTTGTCCAACTCGCGTCATTGAATTGTAATGGTACAAATTTATCTTTTATCAGTCGTAATATCAAATTTAAATAAATAATTAAATATAAATATTAACTGAAATAGAGAACATTGATAAGTGTTAATTTCATAATAATTAATAAGATTTTTTTTCATTGTAATAGTGTTTTGAGCAACTTTACATCTCTATTTCCATACTAACTCGCATTTCTCCTTCTCTTGTCCATAACCAATATATATGTATTCCAATGAAAAATATCCCAAAATTTATTTCTTTTCCATAAATATTTCCCTACTAAAACGTATAAAAGCCAAATCGCATTTGTTGTCCAACTCGCGTCAACCAGCAGCCCACGCGCCCATCTAATCCAGGCGCTCTCGTCGCCCCGCCAAGTGTTTGTGATTTGGACTCACCGAAAACTCCAATTTCAACCACCCAAGAGGTACTCCGACCTATCTCGATAGTTCCCGACCAATATACTTGGTCTTCAACTATCATTCCCGTCAGCTTATTTTTTTGTGTTACCAGTGTTGCTATTGTGGTTCTAGTGTCGGCAGATTTAAGGTTAAGCCATTGTCTCTCAAAACATGTTTAGAACCCTCAATGGTACTTTGCTCTTTGCCCCTTTTGTGATTTGTGTTTGGTTTCTTGCTTATGTTTATACAGATGGATCATAGTCTTGCCAATGAGCTTTACGCGGAAAGTTTACAGCTATCAAGACTACAACTGGATCCTGCATCCTCTGAGAATCGTAAGCAAATTGATTCACATGCTATTTTAATGATGGTCAGATGATTTTTGGTTTTCCCCGTTTTGTTTTCCTCTTAATATGTAAGCCTTAGATAAGTAAATACGTAGTATTAACTGGTGAAACCACTCACTTTCGGGTACTTGTTTCGTTTTTGCTTCCTGGGTCTTGTGTATACTTGATGGGCTTCTGTAATTCTTTATTTTCCTTTAAGCTAGCCCCAGCCTTGCAATTTGCATGGCACTGACGAATACGTATAAGAAGATAAATAATTTTGCAGAGGCTTCTATTGGGTATTTGGTAATATTTTACATTGTTGAGTCAGCTAAGCGGGAATATTCGCTATATGCCTGAACTAGTGTTAACTAGCATTTGAAACTCCAACTGGTAGCAGGAAGAAGGGTCTTCATTCATTATCTTGGGTACTAGTTTGTGTGTATGGATTAGGTTCCTTTATATCATGTGTGTGTGCATCCATTTTGTTTGGTCTTTTATCTTTGATGACTAGGTTATATCATGTAGTGTCATGAAATTTAATTTTTGGAATTCTGAGTTATGGTAATTGAGAGGTTTTACAGCTATGTGATTGACTGTTATTTTTCCAAACAACTGTATGTTGTGGTTCTTTTGCTATTTTTTCTTAGGTCTGATGATAGTTCTTTTGCTTGTGATACTGATAAGTGCACAATTTCTTTTAGTTACTTAAGTTGCAAATTCCAAAAAATCATACTGCAGAATATGTTGGCTAAGGAGGTGTTATGGGATAGTAAGATTTGGATTGCACTTTTGGCTTCCGTTTCTTCTGATTTCTGGAAATACTGTTTTATGTTATTTTTCATAACTAAACTCTTAGGATAAGAGCGAGTTCTTGTAAAAGTCCACATTTATACTGTGACGCTGTAGTAAATGTACAACAAAGTACCTCTTTTAAGTCAAGCACATATCAGCATCCATATGCATTCCATGGAGTGGGTATTCTTTCTGCCACTAGTTGACTTATGTTAAACGATATTATGATTTTATACGTTCACATTTCTAGTTTGTATCTGAAACGTTTTACTATATGGACATAAAATATCAAAGGAAGTGGAGCTCTTCTGCATTTAACATTAAGTATTGTTCGTGCAACAATTCTGCTTTTTTTTAATAATTTTATATTTTGTCCATCAGGTAATTCTTCTACCATGTAACTGCTGTAGTTTTTCTGATTTTTGTGGTAAGAATCTGTTTAATGTTTGGTTTCAGACCATGATAATGTTGAGTTGTTTCATGGAGATGGATCCTTATGGGATGGTTCTGATGACGAATTAGATAGAGCATCCGATTTGGACAGGGAGTGGCAGAGGAGACATGACCAATTCCATAAGGTTGTTTGACAGTTCAGACTCAATTATCTGTTTTTTGTTGTTTTCCATGTAGAAATCAAGTGGTTCTCTAATACATATTTAATTTTCTATTAAAATGTAGATTGGTTACCGTGATGGTCTTATAGCAGGAAAGGAAGCTTCCTCACAACAAGGATTCAATATTGGCTTTAAGCAATCGGTCCTTGATGGGTACAACTGGGGTCTTGTCAGAGGTGTTACAAGGTAAAATAAATAAAGAAAATATTTTTATTTAGTAATTTCTCACTTGCAGAAATCTTTATATTGTTTGGAATTTCTATTTATGTTATATTAATTTTTTTCCCCTTCTGGTGTATCTTCAACCCACATGAAGTGCATTGGCTTGCCTTCCGGATGGTTTAAGGGAAAAGTTGATTGAAACAGAAGAACAAAGAACTGGATTACAGGGACTGTATGAATCTGTGCATTCTTGTTCGACAACAGATGCGCTTAAATTGTTTCATGATGAAGTCATGGCCAAAAAAGCTAGAGAACAGAGTGAAAATGCTGAGACTAGTTCTCTTGAAGGTGGTTTGCAAAAAGAGCAAACATCAGACCCTAGTGGTCTAGGAAAGTACTCTGCAGAACTTCATTCACTTCTCGATTCTCCTGCAATCAAATTACATTTATCCTAGACAAGATTTCTTCTTGTTGTGGGTATTGCCAGATGGGGGTTGTTCTTTGCTAAGTGAGAGGGCTAGAGGATTTTGTTGGGGGAAAAAGGTCCATGGTTCTTTGGAATTGCAGGATGTTGTCCATTATTTGGCTCCTCTGGATGGAAAGAAACAGAAGAATATTCAAAGATTACAGAGGGGCGGCAGGTGTGGAAGAGTTGCAGGATAGAGTATATTTTGGCCATCCCTTTAGGCCGCTGTTTCCAGTGTCTTCTGGGTGTGAATTTTTGTGCCATTCTATTAGACTGGAAGGCAGCTATTAGTTAGCAGTATGAATGTCTACAAAAAAAAAAAGTGTAACAGTCATGGAGTTCAATGACGTAGAAATTATCATATTGAGAAGTGTTGTAATTTGGTTCATATTGTTTATATATATGATCATATTAATACTGCAAAAGGAGGAATCCCATGCTATCAATTTTCGATAATGGAAGTCAAAAAATATGTTGTAGGATTAAGCTTTGAATATTAGTAGTCGTCATCATTTTGGCCCCATCTTCTGTTACAGTATGAATGTAAACCTGGCCCTGCTGACAGAAGCAACACACCAACTACTTGCAGTAGTTGTAGCATGCAAGAGAAATTTTAAACTTGTTTGCTCCGTCACTGTTGCTAACATGACATTGGAGGTGAATATAGAGTCAGTTGACACTTGACAAGATTATTAAACAAACCATATGATAAACTGTCATTATAACAGCAAGGATAGGTCAGAATATCTGATTGTAGCAACTCAACACCAAATGATAAATTGTCATTACATATATTATAAAAAACAAAAGAAACACTAGAACTACATCCCCAGAGCTTAGGAGAAACTACATTACTGTGCCTGCAGACCAACTCCCATTCAAACCCATCACTGCATGAAGCTTTTCCTCTCCATAAATTCAGACAGGAGATGAGAAATGGTAAGTTCCGCTGGACCTGTAGTTTTCTCCTATATAATGCTTTGGCTGGCTGTATAAATACCTCTGACTTCAATGACTTATTATTCATATAGCATTCTCAGTAGTTTCCTATCATCTGCACAACAATATGAGAAATGCATTCCCTTTTCTATTAGATGCCAACAATATGAACTTACAAATAGCTATAAGAAATAATGATCAGAAAGTCCCGGAAACTATTGATTCAATACTAACCTTAGTAACTACCATCAGCTACAAGCTTGCATAGGTCTTGCATGACTGAAGGCTGCTGAAGGATGCCTTAAATGGGTTTCAGGTCTGGGCACTGGCATGACCTTTTCAAAAGCTTCAACAAGCAATGCCACCTTCCTCTTCCTAGCTGGAGCAAGTTTTGTGACAGCCTGCTGGAGTGCAAAGTCAAGCATCCATTCCTCTGCATTTTTCTTTTCATCCATCATCTGATGCCTGAGGTCAACCTTCTCTGCTTCAGGGTCAGGAACCACCGGCAGGTAATTTGGTCCTCTTGGATTGAATTTCCTTTGTTCCTCCTCATCCATGATTGTCCTCTTGCACCTGATTGCTCCTTTCCGGTTGTTGCAGGTGTTGAGCAGTTCTTGGTTGGAATTGCTTTCTGCATGGGAGAATTTTCTCTTCTGCCCTGGGCTGATGCTATTATTGGCCATGAGGAAAGTTTGTTCTCTATCTGGCTCTGAACTGTTCTCCACATCCATCTTATCAGCTTCTCCTGTGCTTTTCTCTGCCAGATCTAATTGCTTCAGCCTTAAATCACTCTGATCCTCAGAATCAATGGAACTTGAGATTTTGGGCTTCTCAATTTCACATTGATCTTTCTCCAAAATGCTCTGGTTCTCAGCAATAATATTATTCTTGTAGTTCCCATCAGACAGGTTATCTTTAGTCTCAACGCAACTGCTTTCATTAACAATATATTGGCCTGAATTGCCATCTTCAGCACTGTCTTTAAGCTTGCAGCTTTCATTACCATCCACCTTAACAGCATCTTCATCAGCTTCAGAAGTAGCATCTGCTGAATCAGAAAGCTGAATTTCTGCTGATGGTTTGGTGTCATCAACTTGCTCTGTCTCTTCCAATTGATTTCCAGCAACAGTAGTGAGTTCCAGTTCCAAGCCAAAGTCACTGGTGGCAACATTTTGATCTGTTTTGTAATTCTCTTTCTCCGGGATCCCATTGCATCCTTCATTTGTTTCAGCATCATCTGCTTCGCTAATATCTTGAGAGGCATTATAAATTTGGTTGCCTGTCCATCTACTTGTTCCATCATCTTGAAATTTATTCTTTGGTTGCTTAGTTGAAGCGGTGTAGTTGCGTTCAACATCTCCAAGGTGAGAATCCATTTCATGATCCTCTGCTTTATAAGCTCCATTTTGCTCTTGAGTTTTCTCAGAAGTTGCACTTAGTTCCTCACTTGGCTTCTCTATTGAGGATGAAGATATCTCTATGCCATCTGCCTCTGAAAGTTCACTGTTTCCTTCAAATGCATCCTCGGTGTTAGAAAGTTGGTCATAACTCAATCTTTCAGACACTTTTCCAGAATCTTGAATCTCGAAATTCTGTCTAGTGCCATCCTGTTCACTGACACCATCATTGAGTTGTGTTTCCAAAGATGCACTGTTCTCTTCCAGCTCTTGTAGTAATTCATTATAACCTTGAATCATATCATTGCACTTACTAACAATGGCATCGGACTTGATCAAAGGTTCTTCATGCATATCAGCATCTTGAATTATTGATGAACACCCGGAATCTGAACCAGATTCATCATCATCAAGCACTGTAGTGGCAAATTGCCCTTCCTCCCACTCCATGTCGGTCCCATCAGAATTGGCATAATCCACTTCATTGCTTGAAAGGCTTTCAGAGTCGCTCTCATTTGGACAGGTTCCCATGACTGCTTCTTCTTGATCCAATGGAGGTGGGTAGTCATCATCTGCATTTTCTTTCTGTTCTTCTTCAGGAAATCTTTCTATGATTTCTGCTTCTGTTGGAATAGTGCCAGTATATTCTTCCAGAATTTCCTCCGAGTCAATCTCAGACTCTGGTGATCTATTGGACAGGTTCTCAACAGCTAGATCATTGGCATAATTTTCTGCTGCTGCTTCATCACTTTCACCATTTGCAAACACAAATTCATTGTAATCATCTTGGTCTCCAACAAAATCCAACATTCTTTCATCAGCTCCAGCTTTCCTTCCAATTGCCTCACCATCATCTTCCTTGATTTTAGCATAAATTTCAACAAAGAAATCCACCCCCTTATCCAAAGCTGACGAAGCAGCTTTGTCATTGTCATCAAACATCTGCTGGAAATCAGTTTCCTTTATTGCATCGTTAGATGGCTTTCCTTTAGGTGGACTTAGAGCTTTAAATTTCATCATCTTCTGGGTCTTTAATGAACGTCTTCTTGCCGACAAGAAATTCTTCAATGGAGCCACAGCTGAGTGATGATGACCATTGAGAGAACAGTAAGTATATGGGCAAACCTTCATGACTGAAGCCCCCTCAGCTTCAGTTCCCCCAGGAGTAATCACCAGGTAATCAGGAAACTTTGAACCCTTTAGTGTTGAAGAACAAGTTGCTTTCTGAACATTCATTTCTGCACAAAGAGCAACCCTGGAAGACTTTTTGGCTGAAGCTCTTGCAGGCTTAAAACTAGGGGTCTTTGTTAAAGTTCTCATCCGCTTCAAACTAGAAGTCCTTGTTAAAGTTCTTACAGGTTTATTATTAGCAGCAGGGATATGTTTTGAGTTGCCCGAATTTCTTGGGGGCTGGTTCTTAGTATCCAAAATTCTAGCCGGAGAATTTCGAAGACTAACCTGGGACTTCTCCTTCCTTGCATCAGAACAGCTGGTGGGCTTCATATAGTTTGGTGACCCATCTGTTGCTTTGGTCAGAGGTTGCTGCTTCTGAGGGGCTGCTGCTGCTGCTGCAATGTTTGGAACCTTGAGAGGTGGTGGCTTTCCCGGCTGGGATATGTTCTTTCTCAGAGGTGAGGATCTCAAGCTCTCAATATCTGAAAGCTTGGTTGATCTTGACTTCTTCATTTTTTTCTTCAAATCAGCTCCTCTGGCTTTGCCATCCTGGAACTGAGAAGATGTTTTCAAGTTTGCCAACCTCTTCTCATATTTAACATTATCAGCTTGGATTCCAAGCTTGCTTGGTACCTTTCTTTGGACCATATTGAAAGGAAAACCACAAGCAAAGACAATAGGGAGGTGACAATTGAAGTGGGTTATCTTCCCTTTGAGATTGAAATTTCAAAGCTCAGAAAGGAAACTAATTCCCTATTTTGGCATGGTTTGTTTTGATGGAAAATTACATTGGGAAGGAAAGGAAAGGAATTCTTGGAACCCAAAGAACCAGAGATTCCTTGGGGGTTCCTAGTTTTGGTTTTCTTTGGTCTGCAGTGGGTGGCCTTTTTGTTTATTTTCAGCTTGGCCATGGATTTTGAATAAGGTTGAGACAAGAGTCTGATGCTGACATGCACTAACAGGTGTGTTTTGGGTCCTACTGTTTGAGCTTTTTTCCTTTCTTTCTTTTTTTGTGTGCTAAGCTATTGGCTACTGCTTGGTAATTTTTGAATTGAATTATGCAGGGCTTGTGACATGAGATAAGCCTGTATATCGCACTGACTTATTTATTAATTTTTAAGGTATTATATAAGTTGCCTGGCCAAAAAGAAAGACAGAAGGTGCGTATTATATAAGTTGTGATTAGTTATGAACTCATCCCTTTGCTGCTCTGACAGAAATACCCTCCATCATTTGGATGAGAAGCAGCAAGCAACAAGGCCATTGCATAATTGTGAAACGACACAAGATGAAAATCACAATGAAAAAATGACTTCTTTCAAAATTTAAGACTAATAACCCTTTTTACATGCATGATGGTTTGCATTTTGGATCATTTGACCATGAAACACTTGCATAATATATATACTTGAATGCAGCAATATATGCACTCATCTGCTCTCTCTCTTTTAAGTATAGGCTATATATTGAGGCCCATTCAAGTTCTCATGTTATATTTATGTGCAATCAAACTACATATTAATGATAGTACAACATAGTAATGAATTAAGTTGTTAGTTCTAAATTTCTAATATTAATGGGCTTCAAACTCAAAGTAGTTGATACAGGGATACCAGTTTCCATAAATTTCTTAAACTTTAATCATCATTATTACTGTGCATTATATGTTTTCAATCAATGTGGTAGAAGAGCTACCTACCGAATCTGAACAATCTAATAGGGGTTGCATGTGTTATATTTGTGGCCCTTTAATTTGAATAACACAACACACAACAAAATAAATCTGAAATTCTATTTGAATAGTACAAGATGAATTTAAAAAATATGTATCACTTATTGATGTGATGGTAGATGGTGTTTATTTGTTTTATTTCCAATTGGAGCATCTTTTAACAAGTTTACGTGCTGAAAAGTCAAAAAGACATTTTTGTCTCTTTATTATAAATGAGTCGCATTTTTATCCTCGTAATTTAAATTTACATTTTAAAAACCGTAATTTTAATATGTCGTAATCAAATTCAATTCATCAAAATTGAGACGAAAAATATCTACATATCATCACCTAATTGGCTCTGAAGTAAATGGTTTTAATGAATTGGACCTGATGGCCATGTATTGAACCACCGACTTCAAAAAATATAAATTAAAATAAAGAGAATAGAAGTCTGAAAAAATCTTTTTAACGTACATACTTTTTCTAGTATATTAGAGTTCTAAAATACTGTAAAATATCTCATCAGTCATGTGAATTGAGAACTGAAATTTGAGAAAATTTTGAATAGTTTTTCTTCTCCATGATTCGAGAAAAGTGT
>QANT01002674.1:0-16473 GCA_003254885.1 Purshia tridentata
GATCCAAAAAGGAAAAGTAGGGACGGGTCGTAACACCTCAGCCACAACACAAAAGGATAGTGGATGCACTCCATGGAGCAAACAATGAGGCAACCTTAGATGGTAAATTATTTCTATCTAATACACTCAACAACATTTTTTTTTTGATACTAGTGCAAAACATTCTTTCAAATTTGTTAGCTTGACTAGTAAGTTAGGATTACAATCTAAACCATTGGTGGTTCCCTTGGACTTGATTGTATAAGATGTGTTAGGTAGGTTTAAATTATTTTGAAATGTTTATGTTGTAATCTGTTTCTTGTGCTCAAGTATTGACCCAGTCTTCCTCCCTTATAGGTGCTAGTTGTTAGTTTGTTTACTAAAGTCCTGTGTATATACACTCAATAGTAATGGAAAAGTGTGTAATTCACCAACAACAAATATCATCTTATATGGTATCAAAGCAGCGTCTCCTTCTTTCCCATTGAAACTTTTTCTTCTTCTTCCCTTTCCTTTCTTCCTTTTAGCCTTCAAGTAATCACAATGACCACTCAAAATCCACCAATAACCACCAATGAATTTCAACTCATCACTATCAACATTGCAGCTCAAGCTCTACTGAAACTCATCAACAACAATTATGTCTCATGGAAGCTCCAATTTCAAATCCTCTTCATTGGATATAATCTTTTGGACTATATTGATGGCTCAAACCCCTGTCCATCACTGACCATCACCAAATAACACAATCACACCCAATCCCACAAACAACATTTGGATTTGTCAAGATCATTGATCCTCAATGCTCTCATTGGATCCCTCTTTCCCATAATCATTTTCTTTGTTGATCGACCAACAACCTCGCGGAAATCATGGACCATTCTAGCCAACACATATGCTAAACTATCTCGTGAACGTCTCAAACAAGTCAAAATTTCTCTCAAAAATTTCACCAAATTAAGGTTCACTGAGCATTATTGCCTTTCTTCAATCTGTTAAAGCTTGTGCAGATGAGCTTGCTATACTTGGTGCCCCAGTTGATGACAAAGATCTTAAAGAGAAAAATTTGGATGAACTAAGAGATTATTACAAAGAACTTGTAACACCCCGTATCCTCCAAAGTTGTTTTGAAAAGTTTTTTTAAAGGTTTTTGGGATTTTGTTTGGAAAGTAAAACGTTTTGGGCGTTTTTCAAATTTTAAAGCTTGACTTTAAAACTTTGGGGGGCAAAAGTTGACTTTTTGTTTGGGTTAAGTTTTTGTGTTGACTTTGGGTTCGTTTGAAAGGTCTCATTCTCACGAGTTCGTAGACACGTAGCACGCGTCAAACGGAGTTACGGTTTGGAAGTTACAAACGTGTGAAGGGAGGGGCAAACTTGTAATTTTGAAAAAGTTGATTTTAAAAGGCACAGAAACCCAGATTTTCATTTCAATTTTCTCTCTCCTCTCTCCCGCTGTCTCTCTCTTCCTCGCAACTCCTCTCTCCAGCCGCGCCTTCAGCCGGCGCGTGGGGGTGCGTCCAGCGACGGTTGGGCGCGGGGTTGGGCTGGCCGTGCTCGCCTCTCTCCCCTCTTCCTTCCCGTGGTGGCGCCTCCCCTTGAAACAGCCTGGAACGAGATACCCAGTTCAAGCACAGTCGGTGTCACGGCGGGGATCTCGATATTTCCGGCGACGACGCGACCTCCCACCTGCCCAGACCTCTTCGTCTCGTGGAGCCCAGCGTGTTGGTGTGCTCTGATCGTCAGTTGGACCGTCGTGGACGGCGGATCGACGTTGAGCAGGCCGACGGCTTTTCGGCCATTTTTCCTCCTTTTCCGGCCACTTTTGGTCGTCGACTCAGGTTTGAGTTTTGGTCCACTCAATCCCTTCTACGTGCCTGTGCAGTTTGTTTCGGTTTTTAGTGACTTTTGTTTTTGGCAGTTGACCACAGTTGATCACCGTGGGTCCCGCTGCGTGTGGTGGCGTCAGCGACCCGTCTTCCTTGGTTTTTGGCCTCGGGCCAATCACCCGAAACCGTGGGTGAGTTTCTTGAACCTTCAAAGTGTTTTCCGAGGTCGGGCAGCCCCCATGCGTGGTGGTTCCTGCCCATTTCGGTTGTTTGTTGCTTGTTGCGAACTCTGTACGTGTTTTGTTGGGTTGTCTGGTCTTAGTAGGTACGCTTGGCTTGGGAATTGTATTTCCGATACTGTTGTGCTGCCGGATTTGGAATCCGAGCAAAGGAGCCACGAAGGGCAGTTCGGTCTTTTCGTGCGGAACACTGTGAGTGAACCTAAGATCAATTAATTTTCAGTTCAGTTACTTGCTTGCCTTGTGTGCTTATTTGTTTGGTTGCTGTTGCTAGTTAACGGGGTACGGAATTAGGATTGGAAATTCCGACAGTTTAAAGGTTATTTGAGGTTAAAGGTTTAAGTAAGAGATTGGAGTATCAGTGGGTATTAACTGAGGATTAAGTTGGATTTTAAGTAAGGATCAGTGGTTATTGTTCGAGGATTAGTGAATTCCAGTTGGAGAATATAGTTGAATTCCAGGTCAAGATCTTGTGGACTAATTTGAGGTGATTTTCAGTTTAGAGGTTAAATTGAGGATAATCAAGGTATTACTGATCACAGTGAAATTGATTGGTTTAGAGGATTTGGTGATCAGGTTAAGGATTGTGATTTTTGGTTTGTGTACTAATTGTGATTCGAGGCATTAAGGTGGTTCTTTATTTGATTATTTTAATTGAGCTTAATTTGAGGTTTCCAGTTAGTTTTCACTCATACGAGCTCTAGTGAGCTTACCGAGTTTTTGTTTAAACCCGGTGCACCTTTGGTTGGGTGCAAGGTTGTTTTGCAGGTTAAGCAGACTGAGGAGGCAGTTGAGAGAAGACGAGGCAGTGGGACCAACAGTGTTTCAGAACTTAGTTTTACAGTTTGATTTTCTTGTAAAAAAGTTTTATAGTTTGGTTTTATAAATGTGCTTTTGTAAATTACAGTTGTTTCAGTAAATTATTTTATGTTCATGGCTCACAATTTCAGAAAGGGCTTGGCAGTTTCAGTTTCAGTTGTTTTTCACGTGCCCGAGGGTCGGGGCGTGACAGAACTAGTTCGTGTTGTTCAAGCCCGTGACACTCCTATCACTTTTGATGAATTCCAAGAGAAACTTCTAACATTTAAAGTTTCTCTTCAAGAAAATATAAAAACTGATGTGCATTTTTCACCTACTGCTCATCCCACAAATCAAACAAACACAAATTGACAGCCACCAAATTTCAATAGTAACTTGCATGCTTTCTTTAATGGCAAGATGAACTGGTGTCCTTTCCAAACCAATAAATGTTAGCCCCTTATGCCCACTACCGACACACCACATCAAGGCAATTGCCCCACACCACGACCGTATCTTGGTTTCTGCAAGGTCTGTAGAATTCAGGGACACTCGACTAAAATTTGTCCATCCTTCGAAATGGTTCCAATTTAGGCTTCTAACAATGAATCTGCCCCACCATCTAATATTACAACAACACCTTAGCAGCCCCAGGCTCATTTTGCTGCCAATATCGCCTCCCGTAGTCCAACATGGCTACTTGACAATGGTACTTCTCACCATGTCACAATGGACTTGAGCAACTTATCTCTTCATGCACCCTACATGGGCTCCAATAACGTTATTATTGGTGATGACACGAGTTTTTCCATTACTCGCTAGTTCCACATCTCTTCTCATTCCCAAAAATACTTTTACTTTGAATGATGTCCTTTGTTTACTAAACAAAAAAAGGAACTTAATATCCATCTCTCAGTTTTGCATCACTAACAATGTATATGTTGAATATACCCTCCTCCTTTTTTCTGAATGATCTTCGTACAGAGGCATTTCGTGCAAAACTAAGGATGAAGAGTATGAATGGCCGACTACCAACCCATCGTCATCTCCTCTTCTTGCCTTCTCAAGTGTCAAAACCACATCATCAAATTGGCATCATAGATTAGGTCACCCAATTTCTGATTTCAAAAACCATCTTTTCAACCTATAGTTTAGATTTATCTTTCCCAATGTCAAAAGAATTTGTGTGCCGTGTGCCAATGCAATAAAAGTCATGTTACCTTTTTCCACTCATCTCTAGTTTTTACTCAACCTCTTCATATTCTCTTCTTTGATGTATGGACTTCTATTATTTCGCATGATGGCTTCAAATACTATGTCATTTCTGTTGATCACTTCACCAAATACATTTGGTTTTATCCACTAAATAGAAAATCTGTAGTTAAATAAATCTTCATACATTTCAAAGCCATTGTGGAGAATTATTTTAAACTTAAAATAATCACACTTTATTTAGATAATGGGGTGAATATCTAGGTCTCAAGATTATCTTGCAACAAATGACATCTCCCATCTGGCCACACCACTCCATACACCTAAACACAATGGCTACTCTAAAAGATGACACCGTCACATTATAGAAATTGCTCTTTCCTTACTCACTCATAGGTCTCTGCCACTCATTTTCTAATCACATGCATTTGCCACTGTAGTCGACTTAATTAATAGAAGGCCCACAACTACACTTAACTTTTCTTTTCCTTATACATTAATTTTCAATGACACTCCTAATTATTCAAAACTTAGGGTTTACGGGTGTTTGTGTTATACTTGGCTTCAACCATATTTAGCACATAAACTTGAACAACGTTCTAAGCCATGTATTTTTTTGAGATACTTGATCATTGTCTTAAAGTGCTTATTTTTATTTTGAACCGTCTTCCTCCAAAATTTTTGTTTCTCGGCATGCTCAATTTGTAGAGACTGTGTTTTCTTACACCTCTCTTCATGCTCATTTGTCATGTCCACGTACCACCACCATTGACACATGGGTTTCTCCAACCCTTACTATCTCCATCTCTACTCTGTCTCCGCAACCATCAACACCTCCATTTGAAGAATGCTCCCAAGAACTGCCACCATTTGATGACTCCTTTCCAACCCTCCTGATCGCACATGAGTAACCACCATCCCCTTCCATCCCCTCCACAGCCGAATCTCAACAACTCCTACCGCTGCCCTCCACACAATAACCACCTGATCCACAACCACAATCACCTATCATCCCTCCACAACCGACTCTCAACAGCACCTACCTCTGCCATCCCCACAATAACCATCAAACCTGTTGATCTTAACCTTCTCATCAACACCTGTTGAATCGTAAAAATTCAGAAAAAAAAAGATAAAGACACAGCCCCACATTGGAGTGTCCAAATGAAGTTAAACTCCAAAATGGATGAGATAAGTGATAAAGATAGAGGAAATCTTATCAGAATATTTTATCTCTAAGTGTGATCACCATTTAAATTTGAATTTTGGATGATCACATCCTAATCTCCTTAGACCTTTGGTGGTCTCTATAAATAGAGCATGAAAGGTTCAGAAAAAGGGGGGACAGAAAGAAACATAGTACTGAAAGGCTGAAGGAAAAGAGAGAGTACGAAGAGGAATTCTGGTGTTGCAAAAAATCAACTTCAAGTACAGTTCATGTACGATTGTGCGAAATCCTTTAAGAGATGGCATCTCTCTTCATTAATCACTCAATCCCTTAAAATTTAATAGCAGTATGCTCTTGGGTTGAGTGGTGCTCGCAAGCACCATGAACTCAATAATATGCTGCTATCCTTGGTAGTGACTGCGGTCACTACAACCCAAATCGGTATCTGCGTGACACCACAAAAAATTGGTTTCAGCCGAAACCACAAAAAAAAGGATCCGGCTAAATCTCAAAGAAAAGAGGAAATATTTGACTAAATCCTAAAAAAATTGGAATTTAGTTAAAATCCTCTTCTCCAAAATGGCACCATAAAATTGCCACGGAGGAATGTCTTTCTTTGTCATCAACCAACAAGGAGAGAAAATGCCCTCTGTTTCATGCCTCATGGCCTATACACCAAGAAAGGAAACAAAAAGATTTCTTGTTGCAGGACTGATGCACATATATGGAGAGAAAACAAATAAAGAAAACCAAGCAAAAAATTGTTGCACCAAGCCTCACGCCAGCAAATTAAAAGAAAGGGAAATTAATTGTTCTCAGCCATATATGGCAGCAAGGCAAACACAAAGTTGTTTAATTTGTTAGAGGAGCTAAAAAGACACCCACAAAAGAAAGCTTAGATTTTGTTCCTCACGTGACAGCCTGTTGCAATAAAAGAAAAAAAAAAGAGATTCTCCTTATGCTTACCTGGTTGCAAGAGAAATGGATGAACAACAATTGCTAAAAGCAAACCAAAGACTAATCCAATTCAAGTTTGGTCTTTGTCGGGGCTGGGCCATTAAATAGAGTCTTCTTGGCGAAACAAATCCTAGCCCACAAAATCAATTAACAAATGACTAGTGCAAATTCATATCAAGTTTAATAGGATAAAAATTCAATTAAATTTCCCATTAACAAATGGATATTTACCAATTAACAAATAATTGGTACAGAGTCCAATGAACCTTTCCTAAATTTTTAATTTTGCCCATTAAAAAAAGTAAAGCTTATCAATCAATAAATAATTGATACAAAATATTTAGTGGGCACAAAACCAAATTTATGTTCACCCATTATAAAAAAATATAAATGTTTCATTTAATAAATAAATGACACTAAAATATTAATGGGCACATTCCTTCAAATCCAAATTCTAAATTTCAAATCCCAATTCCAAATTCATTTTTCTTAAATGGTACAAAACCATCTCTTCCAGTTGGTACAAAACCAAGTCTCTCAAATCCAAACTTCTAAATTCAACTCCAAAATGGCACAAAGCCAACCAAGTCAAAAGCCTGTAACCAACTACATTCGGTTTGATCCTGTCAAGGGTATGTAGGCAACCTACTCAAATTTAGGTACAACCGCAACCAAATCAAATCCATCCAAACTCTCCAGAAATTAATTCTATACATAAGTCTCTGAATTAATTTCTCAATTCAAATGCTTTAAATCCTACCCAAGTTACTAAAATCATTTAAATGGGTCATTTACCTATTTAATTCCCAAGAGTAAAGAACTACAATCGGTTTGATCCTATCAAAGGTATGTAGGCAACCTATACTTAAATTTAGGTACGACTATAACCAAATCAAATCCATTCAAATTTCTTAGAAATTAATTCCATAACATAAAGTCCCGAATTAATTTCTCAAATCAAATCCAAGGGCTCTAAACCCAACCTAAATTACAAAATCATTTAAATGGGTCATTCACCTATTTAATTTTCAAAAGCTTGGAACTACGTGTGGTTTGATTTCGCAATGGGTACGTAGGCAATCTAAAACCAAATCTAAAACCCAATCTACATACAATTGCAGCTCAAATCAAATCTCTGGTCCAACTCAACCAAATTCACCAAACAATTACTCAAATCAATTCCAATTTTCCAATGAGTCATTCACTCATTGGGAATCCCAAATTCGAACACTCACACATCTCAGTAAATGATTTCAGTTTCGTCATAATTGGAATTAAAGGGTCTTGTCTTGTACCTTGTATCAAGAGATTATAATTAAGAGATGCACTCTATTTTGAATGGATCGTACCCTAAATAATAAAATTCTATTCCCTAAATGAGTAGAGTGAGATTATGTTGGGTGACAAATATAAATTATTAATATAATAATTTATCAAATTTTTTTTCAACAACACCAAATGACTATCTGGGCCAAAAATGATATTTACAAGAGATTTGGTGTTTATCAAGTTGGTTATGATTATTTGGAGATGGAATTTCCTTAATTTTTCTTGAAGATAAATTGTTGTTTTGAGGCTATAGGAAATTCGTACTCATTAATACGAGCCCGTAAGATTTTTCAAAAAATTATTTGAAGTCCGATCTATTTTGGTGAATTTACGAATTGAAGATTGGTATTAGGTGGCTCAATGAACTTGGTTCAAACCACACTCAGTGACAGGACACCAATTTTAAATTTGTGATAACACAAAGACTAATCAAACGAACATAAATCTGAATGTTAGATTAACACTTCATACAAGTACAATCTTCTAACATTCAACATGAGCATCATACATCTAGAAACCAAGTGACAAATCTAAGCACTAAAAAAGTCCATCAAAGTACGCATTTCAGTGCTATCAACAACTAGAGTGGTGTGTTATTCAAAGTCTATTTCAACTTCTCAATTACCAATATTATATGTAAAGTCTCATGGTGGATTTGTGTGTGTCTACGTGTACATAACATAAATAAAACAACAATCAAAATAACAGATCAACCAAGAGCAAGAGACACAAGATATTCACCCAGAAAAATCACAAAGGGTTAAAAAATTGGGGGCCTTTTTAGCTGACCGGAAAATCCACTAAAAAGAGATTCAATACATAGGATCAAACACAAACAAGCTCAATCACTAAGTTCTAACACGAAGTTGCAACTTCCTACCCTTGTGCAACCTTCTTTAGCTAAGCTATCAGTCAATCATGCCATTGGCAGCTCACTCCTTGAGCTCTTCAATGCACGACACCAACATCCAACCAAGCATAGCGGAAACAAAGAACTAGTAGCAATGATACACAACTGTGGATTCTATAAGAATCAGCTCCTTCAAATTATCAAAACTTGAAGAAGTTGATGGAGAATCAAAACATAAAAACTATATGAGTATATGGTAATGATGATGAATAAAAATCAAACTCAATTTTTAGGAAACATAAACCCAAATTGAAAAATAAAAATGATTGTAATTTAAATCATTTTTTCAGTTTGGAAGAATATAAAATGTAGATTATTTAGAGATCAACCTACTCAATCTACAAAGACTTGAAAAGGCCAATGGAGAATCCTAAGCCTAAAAAGAATCATCTCCTTCTAATTATCAAGACTTGAAGAAGTTGATAGAGAATCAAAACCTAAAAATTATATGAGTATGTGATAATGATGATGGACATAAAATCAAACTCAGTTTTTAGGAAACATAAACCCAAATTGAAAAATAAAAATGATTGTAATTTAAATCATTTTGTAGTTTGGAAGAATATGAAATGTGGATTCTATAAAGATCATCCTCCTCCATATACAAAGACTTGAAGATCCCTGTGACGCTCCGAAACCGCCGAAAATGCCACAGCAGCTCCCGTCTTAAAGATCCTAAGAATATAATATCCTTTACCTTTGAGTATCATAATCTCAATCTCTTTAAAACGAGTTAAGTCCTTTTGAGTTGTGAAACTGGGTTGGACCAGAATAGTAAATTACAGCAGAAATAAATTACTGAATATACTTCATTATATTAAAATATTAAGTACCAACCCGTGTGGGTTATATTTTCAAAAAGTGATAACCCTAAACACTATAAAAATAGTAGATAAACAGATATGACAGGATAATCCAATCGCCCCAGAGTCATTACGCCATTAATAAAGTGGTGCAACAAATTGGACTCATGAGTAGTCAATGAGAAGTACCACCTACGAGGATGAAAAAGAAACACCACCACTGATCCAAAGAAAGCATCTAAACCAAATAAAATGGATGCTGACAATCGCAAGTGCCACGCCCACGTCCTCAGTCCTGGTCGTCAACAAATGGATGCTTCCCCTCAGAGGAGATCTTGGTTAAGTTTGAAAACAATACTCGAAAGTATATAAATAGAAGAAATTCAGAAAACAAGCAAAACAATGCACATCCAAAATTAGCAATAAGGATAGCAAATACCAAAAAATATGCCAATAATCAGTGAGTAAAACCTTTGGGTGCTCATGCAGCTTTTCTAGTGAAAATCCAGTCATGTGAAAAAGTTTAGATACTTACTTGCAACCGATCACAAACAGCCAATTATCAGTATCAGAATTTCAACCACCTCCTTTATATTGTAGCGAGAGTATCCATTTACTTGATAATACCGCCTAGGTTAACCTCTCCAGAAAGAAATTCAACTAACTCGTCCGTACTACCCCTCCAGAGGTTTAGGGGATTGAAACCCAAGGTCACAACACGTGCCCTTTACTCTCTGGTAGCCAGTACCAAGTACCAAAAAACCACACACAGATATGCCATACAAAATCATGCACTTTATCTGTATAAAACATTTCATATACAGATAAACGAAAATAGGTAGGAAATCCTCTAACTGAGATATGTTACCTTCCCCCAACCTGTTTTACCAAACGAATGTCCCTATCACTTATCCTTTTCCTTTTTTCATGTCCATGCCCTGTGTCCTCATTCTGCTTGTACTTGCTAGGAAATTGGAGATTCGAATCCTACATCAACTGGCATAAGAAACGGTGCCAAAACGTACGTAGCCTCAACTTTGTCAAGTTCAGACCAGGTAAAATTCAAAGATTCAGCACTAGCATAAGACTAGGCTTCTCTAAATTCTTAATCCAACATGACCCTACACCCTAAGGTATACAATCATGTCAAACCGTGAGTTTCTTCCCAAATTCATTTTAATTTAAGTCGAGGAAGTTGATCAGATATAAACTTTATAACGTGACCAGATCAGTGCAAGGGGAAACTGAGGGAGTTATGGCTCAGTACCCAATGCTTGTATGCTCATGGACTGACCTTAGTCATCACGTTATTCAGTTACAACTGACATGACCTCAATATTTATTAAGTTCATTTTACAAAATAATTGAGCAGCATTTATCTATAACAACAACTTAAATAGCAATAGATTAAATAAGTAGTGTTACGATTTTACCTGTTGAAGACTCCCCATGAGCAGAGTCTCGGTACTACAAGACTTGCCAGGAAAGAAGATTAAAAGAGTCTAATTAAGAAGAGATTAATCTCACAAAATTTCGGCAGAACTTCAACAGGTATCATAAAATTACCTATGGAGCTCGAAAATGACTTTTTGAAAACTTCATCGAAACCTAGTCCTCACACTACAGAATCGAAGAGCTTATTGCCACGATCTCGTATGAGAAAACGGATCATCAATTGGAGCTCTAGAACTCAAGATAAACTCAAAACAAGTTTGGAAGTGAGAAAAAAGAGGTGAGAGAAGAGTGAGAATCTCTCTCTCGATTTCTATAAGTAGAAATGGGCGTGAAGAACCTGTTGGACTTGGGGAGTATTTATAGGATTGTTGACTAAGTCAATTTAGGTTGACTCGACCGAATTGACTGAGTTTGATCGATCCAATCTGATTGAACCGTCGCAAGGTGGTGAGCTTCAGTGGCAACACGTGGCGTAGGTCTAGCAAGTGGCATCACATGCAGTTGTCTGATCTGCATGGTTGGGTTTAGAGCTGTAAATCGACTTGATACAGTTCGAGTTCGTATCGAGTTCGGCTTAGGTTTGGCTCGTTAAAGCTCGGCTCGTAAAAGAAACAAGCCAAGCTGACGTTCGCTCGTTTAAGAAACAAGCCAAGCTTGAGCTTTGGTATGTTTAGCTCGGAATTTTCGTGAGCAGCTCGTATTTTCTTATGAGACAGCTCGTGTACCAAGCTTGGCTCATTCATTCGAATTATAAATCTTAAATATTTTATTTGTATAATTATATATTAAATATTATATTTATATATATATTGTCTACAAGACCAAAAGAAAGAAAAAAAGAAGAAGCAAAAGGCCCAAAGATATAAGCCCATCTTATGGTTCAACACAAGAAGAGTTGTCCAAAATAAGCAAAAATTAGGTTGACAAATACATTGTATAGAACATCAAACGACAACGTCCATCCCTTAACCCTCAAACTCTTAGTCTCTAAAACTCTCTCTCTCTCTCACGCCTACTGATGGCATTTGGTTTTATCGTTTCGTTTTCTCTCAAACGCCACCTAACTACCTGGTTTAATATCTTAAATTCTTGATTCAAGCCAAGCAACAATTTCCCACACAATATTTACACCTAAAGAACAAATGAGTTTTCAATTGGAAAGTACAGATGTTTCAAATCTATCTATATATAACTCCTCTTTTCATATGCTTTTGACTCTGCTTTCTCTTTACACTCTACCTTTAAGTAAGATTTGTTGAGTTGCTGGGGGTTTTGAATTTACTACTCCATCTTAATTCTAAAGGTATTTGCTTAAGTTTTTTTCTTTGCCCTTAATTTGTTTAATTTTTTTTTTCATTTTTATTTTATTTTGACTCATTTAAAATTGATGTAATTTCAGGTCTAGATTGAAATTCTTATTCTCTTGTATGGAGCCAAGTACTCAATTACGTTAAATTTTTTTAATTCAATTTATGTTTGATGATATTTCTTCAATATTTCAATCATATGATTTGCATGACTATTTTTTAACAGAGACACAAAACACTGAGATTACGCCTGTTCGTGAGTAAAGAGACTAAGTTGATGGCAAAAGCAATGGTGTAGAAGAAAATGAAAAAGATCAGCCTCAAAAGAAAGGTAAAAAGAGAAAATTGAAAGTTTGGAAGGATATTACAATTTTAACAATTGATGGGGTTAAAAAAGCTCAATGTAATTATTGCAAAACAAAGCTTTCTATGACTACTAGTCATTGCACAACTCATCTTCATAGACATTTATCTACTTACTTGGCATGACGAATTGGTGATAGAAAGCAAAAGGAGTTGGCCTTAAAGTCTTTTGATCTTGACATTGGGGCTGTCAACAATCTTACAGCTTACAAGTATGATAAAGATAAGATTAGAGAAATTATGGCAAAGATGGTTTTAGTCCATGAATACCCATTTCATTTGGTTGAGCATGAATTCTTCAATGTGTTGCTTAAATCACTCAATCCCCGTTTTGAAAATATTTCTCGTAACATAATGAAAAATGATTGTATGAAGATTTTTGCTGCAGAGAAAAAAAATAAAAATTAAAGGGTTGCTTGCAGGTGTTGATAGGGTGAGTTTAACTTCAGATTTATAGACATCTAACCAAACAATTGGTTACATATGTCTTACTGGACACTTTTTGGATTCTAATTGGAAGTTACAAAAGAGGATTCTCAATTTTTGTGGTTTGGCACCTCCTCATACTGGAGTTGCTATTTCTGATTCTATTTTTAATTGTCTTATTGATTGGGGTATTGACAATAGGGTGTCTACAATAGCTTTTGACAATGCTTCTGCAAATAATTCAGCCGTTAGGAATTTGAGTGATAATTTTGCATTGAAGGGAAAATTATTTTTCAAGGGAAAAATCTTCCATGTGAGATGTGCTGCACATAATTTAAACCTCATGGTTCAGGATGGTTTGTATGAAAATCAAAGCATTATCTTCAATATTCGTCATAGTGTGAAATATTTTAAAATGTTACCATCACGACTTCATAAGTTTGTGGAGATAGTGAAACAGTTGCAACTGCCAACATCAAGGTGTTTGATTTTGAATGTTCCTACTCGTTGGAATTCAACATATGCAATGCTAGAAGCTGCTTTGGTGTTTAAAGATGTTTTTCTAAGATATGAAGAAAGAGATTCATACTATAAGTGGCTGCCATCTGCGAAAGATTGGATAAACGCTGAGAAGGTATGTAAGTTTTTGGAAGTTTTCAATGAAGCTACTAATATATTTTCTGGCTGTTTATCCAACTGCAAATTTGTTCTTTCCTGAAATTTGAAAAATAAAGCAACTTTTAAATGAGGCAGCATTGGATGAATGTGATTACATGCATGAGATGTCTAAGAAGATGAAAGTCAAGTTTGATAAGTATTGGAGGGATTGCAATCTGTTAATGGCTATAGCAATGGTTTTAGATCCTCAATACAAGATGAAGTTTATTGAATTTTGGTTTTCCAAAATTTATGTAAGTTATGATGCTGACAAAAATATCAAACTTGTGCTTGACTCTCTTTATGAGTTTTTTGAAGAATACGTTGTTGTTAATGGTTCTAAAGAAGCTTGTAGTCTTCAAGTGTTATTGGTGCTATTGAGAATAAAAGCATGACAGAGTAGAATTGAGTTTGATCTTTAGGCTCAACAAATGGATACAATTGATCCAATTAAATCTGATTTGGATGTTTATCTTAAAGAAGGTCGGTATTTATGCCAAGGTGAAATGGATCTAAAATTTAATGTTTTGGATTGGTAGAAGGCAAGCAATCTTAAGTTTCGAGTTCTTTCAAAGATGTCATGTGACATATTATCTATTCTTATTAGCACAGTTGCATCTGAATCTGCGTATAGTGCTGGAGGTAGAGTTCTTGATCAATATCAAACTTCTTTGAAGCTAAATATAATAGAAGCTTTGATTTGTGCTGCAGATTGGTTACGCTGTGGATTTGGAATATCCAAGCCATCAAAGGTAAAACAATTAATTTCATTATGTTTTTCATTTCTGTTTGCATATAAATTTTTTTTTCCTTGCAAGTTAATGGAAGAAGTTTGCTTGAATGGAAGATCTTTTGAATGATAAGCTCAAGGAATATGGATGCATGAAGTTTGCTAGGAATGAAGTATCAATGTTGTTTTAGTAGTTGCCATTGTCTTTTTTTATGATTATGTGTTGCAGACTTTGTTTTTGTTTTGGAAGTGTTCTTTTTTTATTATCTTTTGCACGGCCCTCCTTTTGCCATAGCTCATTTTTATTTCATAGTTAATTTGTTTTTGTGTTATTTGGTTATTAAACTTATACTCTATTATCTCTTTTTTTAATGAAAATTTTTACAAATGTTTTAAGTTAAAAATGTTCAGATGGATGAAAATTTTATTGCCTTATTTCATTTAAATGAGCTCAATATAGCTTGAGGTTCATGTCGGGTTCAAAATTTTTTTTGCTCGTTCGAGTTCGGCTCGTATAAGGATCAAGCCAAGACAAGCTCAAGCTCGAAAATTTTTAAAACAAGCCAAGCTTGAGCACAGTGGTACTCGGCTTGGTTCGGCTCGTTTACACCCCTAGTTAGGCTAACGTGGACGCACTAGATCATGCCACGTGGTCCGATTTGGCATTTTCTCTTTTTATTTTCTATTTTATCAACTTCAAAAATTAATTAAAAATAGCTCAACACTCGAAAAAATACCCCAAAAAATACTACGGACTCAGGATGACTAGTACTAATTAACTATGGGAGTAAATTACTAATTTTCCCTTGAAATAATTTCAAAAATTTAGAACAATCCTTAGGAAAATAAAATAACCTAAGGAAAATGAAACTTAGGAAATTCATAAAATAATCTCTCATACTCAGAATAATACGAGACTTGTACCGTAAGGTCTATGAGTATAGAATTTCCATTCTTACATAACAACCAATCAAAGATCATAATATGACACAGGTTCACAGCAAAACACTAAAACTATTCATAATCAAATAACAATTTGAAACATACATACGGGTTTAGATTAGTTTTTTTATTAATCAATATTTTCAAATAACTCATGCATGATTATGCAACATGAATGGTGAGATGCAAGCATACCTAGGTTTGTTGCTCAAGCAAATTATAAACCTGTATAAATAACAGTGGACCTTAGTACCAATAGGCTTTTCCTATCTACTATCCTACTTCATTCCTACTGAAGTGCTAGTGATAATTCGGATAGTGAAACGTCCGATCAAGGCCCACAAAGGCTGCTCTTACAACCTAAAATAGGTTATTGCATGTCATCCTCCTAGTATACTCATAAAACGTAACCCTCTAAAGTCCACACATCGATGTTTTAGAAATTAGAACTTAAGGTTTTCAAAAACGAAACCCACTGTTTCAAGTCAGTAAGGCCCAAACACTCAAACTTTTCATTAGGTTCAACATTTCAAAAATATACAAGAACTAATGACATGATATGTATGACATAAATAATATCATGGCAGCGAATATAAAACTCACAGTCCAATCGCAACATCCAAAATTAATGTCTTACTCAAGTGACCTTGTTGCCATTCACAAGCTGAATTCATGGAGCAATTACAAGAATTTTATAATAACAACTTGAATTAACAAACATAATCCTATTCCTATTAAACTCATAGCAAAAAGAAAAATAGTGTCAACCGAATAGTATATGAGAGTCCAAAAGAGATAAATGAACATTTTCCTAAGAAACTGAAGTAGAGGTATGAGGATTCATGCCTGAGTTTTAGGTTAGAACAACACCACAACATTGGCTCTAAGTCTCATCAAAGAGTGTCTAACCAATTCTCTCCTTTCTTTCCGTTAACTCCCATTACATTGAACAATGGAATAAATAACTAACTTGCACCCCTAACATGCATTTTCAACTTTCCAAGTTAATTATCCCTTTTTATTTTATACCTATTATCAACACTTCCTTTACTCCCTTAGCAACTACAAGCATACTAAGTAGTATTATATATACATATGAGGAAAACATAATTTTTAGGCCAGCACCCCTACCTGGTTGCCCAACCTTCCAACTCAAAGTCACTCAATCCTCCTAACAAGTTAAGGTAACACAAGCATTAATCTAAGCACACCAAGTTAAGGCAACTTAAGCATTAATCTAACACTACCCAAACTTAGAGAGCAAAACCAACTTTTATTTTTTAAAGCCCTAGTCACCCAAACCAAGGAGTTAAATTTCGGTTTTGTGGAAATTTTCGATAGAAATGACGGAAATTACTATTAAAATACGAAA
>QANT01002675.1:0-38892 GCA_003254885.1 Purshia tridentata
TGTTCCTCAACGTAATCTCACTCTACTCATTTAGGAAATAGAGTTTTATTATTTAGGGTATGACCCATTCAAGATGGAGTGCATCTCTTAATTACAATCTCTTGGTACAAGGTACAAGAGAAGACCCTTTGATTCCAATTATGACGAAACTGAAATCAATAAATATTGAGGTGTGTGAGTGTTTGGATTTGGGATTCCCAATGAGTGAATGACTCATTGGAAAATTGAGATTTATTTGGATAATTTGTTTGGTAAATTTAGTTGGGTTGAACCAGGGATTCGATTTGGGCTGCGGTTGTATCTAGATTTGGTTCTAGATTGCCTACGTACCCATTGCGGGATCAAACCACACGTAGTTCCAAGTTTTTGGGAATTAAATAGGTGAATGACCTATTTAATGATTTTAGTGATTTGGGTAGGGCTATCGAGCCTTTGGATTTGATTTGAGAAATTAATTTAGGACTTTGTGTATGGAATTAATTTCTGAGAAATTTGAATGGATTTGATTTGATTACGGTCGCACCTAAATTTAAGTATAGGCTGCCTACATACCCTTGACGGGATCAAACCGGATGTAGTTCATTAGGAATTCGAATTTGGTTGGCTTTGTGCCATTTTGGAGTTGAATTTAGAATTAGATTTGAGAGACTTGGTTTTGCACCAATTGGGAGAATGGTTTTGTACCATTAAGAAAATGAACTTGGAATTGAGATTTAGAATTTGGAATTTGGAATTTGGATTTAAAGAATGTGCCCATTAATATTTTAGTGTCACTTATTTGTTAAATGACACGTTTATTTTGTATAATGGGCGAATGTGAATTTAATTTTGCGCCCACTAAATATTTTGTATCAATTATTAATTAATTGACACTTTATATTTTTTAATGGGCATATATGAATTTTATTTTGTGCCACTAAATTGTTTTGTGTCAATTATTAATTAATTAACACTTTTTTATTATTTATAATGGGCATGCTGATTTGTGGATGCAAGCTCAATTAATTTGTGAACTTGCACTCTTAATTGTAAATTGCAATCCGAATGGGCTAGCTCCCATGGACCCAAGTAACCAACATGAGTTCAGTAGCTTGATGACTTTGTTAGCCAAATTGATCATTTGACCACAGTTCAATGTTGGACAACAACTTAAGTATCACACGGCAATTAGACTTTGTGCCAATTCTCATAGTGCGGCAAACATTAGGAGTTTGTATTTCATGGCTTTTTGCCACTTGTTCTCCCTTCTCTTTTTTTGCAACTTTGATTAATGCCCGAGAGCAATAATCTTGAATCGATTTGTAATGAATCTAAATTGGTGCCCGTAAGCATCAATTTGAGAGGATTCATATAAAATCCAAATGTTGTTCACAGACACCGTTTAGAAATGCAATGCTCACGGGCCTTGCTATTTTTATAGGGAGTTTAGATCAGAACTCCCTTATTTGAGAAGAACAACTTTGTGGCGAGTTTAGATTAGAACTCCCTCATTTGAAGAGATCAACTTTTGTGGGGAGTTCAAATCAGAACTCCTTTATTTGAAGAGAACACCTTGTCATGAGCTCTACCTTGAACTTGAACAGTAGCAATGGCTTTTTTTGTAGGAATTTTCTTCTTTTCTCCTCTCTCCCCCTTTTGGCAGCCTTTCGGTGTTTATTTTTTTCTTTTTCCCCCTTTTTCTGAACCTTTCATGCTCTATTTATAGAGACCACCAGAGGTCTAAGGAGATGAGGATGTGATCATCCAAAATTCAAATTTAAAATATTCTGATAAGATTTCCTCTATCTTTATCACTTATCTCATCCGTTTAGGAGTTTAACTTCATTTGAACACTCCAATGTGGGGCTGTGTCTTTATCTTTTTTTTTTTGAATTTTTACGGTTCAACAATAATAGTATGATGAAATTGTAAATCTTATCAATAGAATTTGTGATCTTATCAATAGAATTTGTGACCGAGAGAATGAGTTATTGCCAGTGATGAGGTACGAATTCTATAGAATTTAACAGAGCGAGGGAGGGCTTTGGCTAGCAAATTAACAAGCATGTGATCTATGTGAACATTGATATATAGTTTAATTAATTAATTAATGCCATCCTGAAGAACATTGATATATAGAAGTATATAACATACATATAAAGATTGGCAAAACAGAGAACGGTCGAGCCACTAAGCCAGTAGTTAATTAAGTTCAAAGTCAGACACCAAATGAGTGTTTGTGTGAAACCCCTAGGAACTTACACAGTTATTTATTTTTTGGTTTATTAGATTGTAATCCTTGTGAAAAATGGTTTTCTAATATAAATCTGATGGATATTTGAGATCTAACTTTAGTCCTTTGACTAGCCATGTCAGCATCTAATAATTTAATGAATTACAAATTAATTAACATTTCTTATTTTTATCATTTTTATTATTGAAATTTCAAAGACATAAAAATCCCTTAATTTATTCAATAATATTTTTCATTTTTTTTCCTTCCTAATATACCTTTTTGATGATCAAATTTATTATGGAAATTTAGGATTAAATACCTAGTTTCAATACTTTTTTAGAAAATCAGTTTTGCTCATAATTTTTAGGTTTGACTACTAACTAATAAACTTGATTTTTAGAATAGGTAACAAATTTATAACCCATTTGTTTTGGGCTTTACTTGTTTGACAAATTTGCCCTTCTATTGTCCTTTGGTTCATATATGATGGGTCTTAAATAAAATTTATAAAGTTTTGACAAAATTGTCCTTAATATTTTTATATTGTCTTAGAAATTAATTAATATAGTCTCAACTTTAGTTTTAATTGTGACTGTACGATACTCAACTTCAAATTTAGTTGTGACTGACTGACAGTCACAGCTAAATTGTGATACAGTCACAATTAGGTTGTGACTGAATTGAAAATTTTTTTAAAAGAAATTGTATTACAATATAGTATAAATAGATGTCAAAACAATACTTTTACTCAAAAAAATACTTAGTATAGTGGTGGGAGTTTTTTTTTCAACTTACCAAAACAATCACAACTAAATTATAAGATAGTCACAGTTAAGATGAGATTGGATTGATTTTTTTTAGTTTTAATACAATATAGTATAAATTAATGTAATAGTATAAATGTATATATATATATATTTTATTGTAGTGGCATGTGATGTAATATTTGTAAATGATAGTACCCTTTACTATATTATTATGTTTGACTTTTCAACTAGTACCTAATCTAAAATGCTATTAAATTTTGGTATCTAAACTAAAAAATTATTGAAATTTAGTATTTAAAGTCAATTAACCTTTTTTTTTATCATGAGAAATCCCACAAATAAAATTATCGGTTTATTAGATTGTAATCCTTGTGAAAGATGGTTTTCTAATATAAACCTGATGGATATTTGAGATCTAAATTTAGTCCTTTGACTAGCCATGTCAGCATCCAATAATTTATTGAATTACAAATTAATTAGCATTATTATTATCATTTTTATTATTGAAATTTCAAAGAGATAAAAATCCCTTAATTTATTCAATAATATTTTTCATTTTTTTTCCTTCCTAATATACCTTTTGATGATCAAATTTATCATCCATTTTTTTAGGCATTCATTTATGAAGATAATTGATCTATGATGATCAAATTTATCATCCACGTTTTTAGGCATTTATTTATGAAGATAATTGATCTCATTCAAAATTGGAAATAAATGTGAATTTATTTATTTCTTTGACTATCTCTATAAGATATATATATATATATATATATCTCTCTCTCCATCTTTGTATTTTTATTAACTTGGGCATTTTTATTTATTTTCTTTAATCTAGATGTTTTCTTTACTTTATGTGGTGTTTTCATTAAGTTAGATACTTATTGTGTAGGTACTTTCTATTTATACTTCCTTGTAGGTATTTTATGTAGGTATTTTACTTTAGGTACTTAATTTCCTTTAGGTAATTTTTGTAAATATATTAATTTTTTTGGTTTTTTTTTTGGCTATATTTACTTGTTTTGGTACCTTTAGGTAATTTTTGTGAATATATTAATTTTTTGGTATTTTTTTTGGCTATATTTACTTGTTTTGGTAATTTCATTTGTATTTTATTAGGTAGTTTATTAATAAAATTTTATTTAGGTGTTTTATTTAAGTACTTTATTAAGGTATATTCTTTCGGTACTTTAGTTTGGTATTTTTATTTAGGTATTTTCTATAGGTACTTTTTTTCCTTATATTGTATTTTTACTTTATTTATTTCTCTCGTTTTTTGTATAATAATTTTTAATCTTAATCATTAAATTTTTTTTTTGGCTATAATTTACTTTTTTAGGTATAATTATCTTGTAATATTAGAGGAGTAAATCAAGATAAATCAATTAATTCTTCATTGACTCCTACGATTATGGAATATAAAAAAATCAATCAAATATTTAATAAATCACAAGGTGTTTTGGGAATAAATAAACTAATAATAATATTAGAAAATAAATAAATATAAACTTTAATATAGTTGCTGATGTATACATAGTCAAAGGACTAAATTTAATTTTCAATCTTACAC
Source organism: Purshia tridentata (assembly GCA_003254885.1). NCBI lineage: Eukaryota > Viridiplantae > Streptophyta > Magnoliopsida > Rosales > Rosaceae > Purshia > Purshia tridentata. The sequence goes on from QANT01002675.1 coordinate 4,553, forward strand.
CAGATTTTATTTATTACACCAAATTTTATTTAATATCTAATCTTATTGAATGACTAAAATCTAAAAGCCTCTAATTTAAACGCCGAGCTATGGAACCCAACAACCCCATGCAAGTGTTTGTCCTATATCGGCAACTGGACATCCCTATGCGAGTTTTAGTACTTTGGAACAGTTTGGTTTGTGACATGAGCCATCACTATATTAAATTTGTCTTTTTTGACGTAAAAGATTGTTGAACAACTAAACTCATGTAGAAAGTAGACGAAAAATATAAATTAATTAACCATTAAAAAAAAAAAATTTGTCCCTATTCATCCCACTATTCAACGTAAATTCTTCTTCCTAAAGTGATGAACTTTTTCTCGAACCAACCCAATCAAATGAAATAGATCCAGGGAAACTGTAATGGTTTAATAATATCAACATATTAATTAATCCTGTACAAAAGAAAAACTTACTCGTAGGAGTGCGATTCTACCTTATCTTATTATTATTATAATTCATAATTTGTGCAAAAAATGTTAATCCTTCATAGAATATATAACAGAGAGATGATCAATAGTGGGAAGAAGCCAAAAAGGTGGAAAGCACTATGGACAATGATCTGGTTGATGTGCTAATTGTATGTTTAGGTGTTGGTTCTGCTCGATCCATGGCCGGTATCAGCTTGGCTTTGGCTGCTTGCTGCTGGTTTTGCAACAGCTAGTGCTTGGCACTTGCTGGTGGCTCCTGCCTAATGCCTACGGGCTTGTTTTTAATTTGTTCACTTCTCTCTATGCCAGTGTTCGGCCTGTTAATTAGTTGGTTGCTCTTTGTTTGTACGTGGATTGTGAAGAAATCCAAATGTAGAATTAACAAAAAATAATTAATAATTAATCACTAATAACTAGCTATCTATATTCAATAATTTATTCATAAAACAAAGCCATGGAAAGACAAACAATTTACATAAGCTTCAAAGCGGTACAAGACATTAATATATACAGCGAAATTTAAGTAGCTAGGCGTAATAGATAAAAAAGAAATTAAACCCTTGTTGTGTTGTTGATGATCTATGAGGATGCATCATGCACTGGTCTGGTGTCTTGATTTCTCCTTCTCCTTGACTTCACTCCCCTGTGTCTTGTCATAAGCAGGGTGGTTCTCATGGATCAGCTGACCCTGATCCCCTGTCTTCGGCACCCACTCGTTTCTTCCATATATCCCACCAAACCCTTCTTCATCGGACCTTGTCGAATACCCCACCCCAAATGAATGAGACATCACATCTCTGTTCATCATATAACATTAATATATTATATATATATACCGCAAAAAAAAAAAAAAACAGAGAAATTTAGTGACTTACCCAGTTTGGTGGTCGGGGTTATGGGCCTTGTCCTCCATGGTTTGATCACTACCGGGTTCAGTAGACTGAGTTGCGGCCTGTCTGAATCGGATCCGAGAACCTCTCTTGCCCAAGTTTGCTGGCTGCTGATGAAGAGTCGGTGGTGTCAATGTCAAAGCTGGTGATTGGGTTCTTGCTAATCTCAGCGCCTGAATCATATTTTGCATGTTTATATTTTTACTGCTTGCTATTTATACGAACAAAGACTGGTGATGAAGAAACGGCAAATATATGGCGGTGGAAACGCCTAGAAATCACCAAATATGTCCACTTCTACTCAGAGACTGGTCCTCATTTAGCTACTTAGCGTTAGCCACCAGAAGTTTTGCTTTCACTGGACGCGTAGTGGTGGACACGTGTCCATATCCAAAAGAAAAGATGTCTACGTGGGCTTTGAAATTTCAACTGTGCCTATCGCTTTGACACGCCGTTGGACAGATATTTTGTTGTCAGAAAGATAAGGAACATACATATAATGGGCCTAAAGTGGGCCTATACCTCAAGTCCTAAAGAATCAGTCCACACAACTGAGCCCAAGAACTATCTTCAGCCCACTCCCAGTTTTGTTTTCATTTATGACCCAGACAACTACTGTATGACATGTCACTTTTATGATGACATGTCACTTTATGACTATTGTACAAGCAAGCCGCAATATCTCTAGAGGGTGGGACCAACCGACCGTTGCCAGTATGTATGATGTCATTTAAGCACAATCTAACGAGCTTTGATAAACTCACCAGCTAAAACGTCAAATTCAGAGGAATTATTTCCTACTCTGCTAAGCACCTGCAGCGGTGACCACTACTGCCTTTATTAGGTGTGAGACTTCACGGGCCCAATGGAGCACCTCCCACAAAGAGGTGGTGGGCCCTACAATATATGAAGCCTACTTCTTTGTGAGAGGTGCTCCATTGGAGCATGTCTCATGAAATCCCTCTCCTTTATTAGTGGTGAGTGGTGACAATACGGTCATTGTTATTGACTCATTGTGGAGGGGGAAGGAGAGAGAGTCTTTCTGGGGCCAATAGAGAGGGGGCTTCAAAAAGACAAAAATCGACTAAACCAACCCATTACGAAACCGAAAATTGAACCGTCTATTTTTTGAACTTGGTTAAGTTTTGCTCTTCATAAAATCGTAAGAGCTGAACTACATTGATTATTCCTAGAGTTCATTTTGATTATGATCTTTAAAAACCGTAAGAATAAAATCAATAGAATTTAAATTTAGTTTGGTTCAATTGTGAATAATTTTAAATAGTATAACAGAATTGAATTGATTTTTTGTAATATGCAATTTTACTCTAAAACCGACTCGAACCGAACCAATCAAACCCTAGCTATATTGATGTATAACACATTCAAAGTTGAAAATTTGTTTGCCATATAGTCACTATATAGTATCCAATTACTTTTGTATTTGTATTTTGTATATTAACGAGTTCACCAAAGCATGTACAATTACTGTTTGACCTTAAATATATTAACGGGCTCACCTCAACACACCACACACCATGAGTATGAAGTTTTGAAGTTATACTATAGATTCATAGGATGAGTTTGAAGCTATACTATATATTTTCCATTATAAGTTTGAAATAACCACTTAATCAATTTGACATTAGAGCCAAGCCCCCTCAGGGTCCATTTATGCAACTGAGGAAGGTGTTATGCACAGGATGAGACACAAGTGGGGATTGTATAATACAAGTAATAGCAAGAGATTGAAAGAGACGCATACCAAACCCCACATACGGATTTTTGGTTAAATGGGGACCCTTTAGCAAATCAAATTTCCATATGCTCAAACGTTCCTTTTACAATGACCCTTGGAATAGTCACAATCACTCGGACCATAAACAGCATTATCATGCAGTCCACTGCCTTCTTTGTCATGCTTTGGCCCCCATTGATTCGTACAGACCAGGAAAGGGGATGGTTTCTCCTCCCTAGCTAGATATCTCTACTAAGCAAGAGAGAGAGAGCCAGAGAGGGATTGATCACAGAGTGAAAAGGACATGCATTAAAAACACAATCAAGATTCAACAGAAAACATGGTCCATCGGTTCAGAATTACAATGAGCATTACCCATTGGATGGTCAGAGAGTCCAAGGTGCAAATTGCAATGATATTACCTTATTAACTCCCAAGTCCTTTTCTTTTGTACTGGTTTAGGCAAATTTGATTACCAGGCAAAAACAAAGCAGCAGGGCTTGAATATAGAAATTTTTGGAGTAGGAGCAAAAGATTACGTTGCAGATCACTTACACGTTCATTACAGCAAGCAATGCTGACAGCGTTGAATGGGGCAGGTTATGTGTCTTCTTCATCAGACACTAATTACATAGATTTACAGACAGAACCTGGTAGATAATGGGGCAATTAAATCTGTCAGATATCCATGACTGGCACTCCAAGTCATAAAAATCTGATGGTATAAATAGCTTTGAAATAAATTGGAGTCACAGGCTTTGGTCAGTGGCAGCTTAAGAGCTAAACAACACCTCAACCATCATTCATCAAGCAAAGGAACTCAAAAGTAAAAAGGAAATGAGGTCACCAAACAATGAAACTTAACTGAAACAAAATCTAAACTCAATATGAAGATTCAAATTTACATACAGAATTACAGACATCGAAAGGGCACAGAACATTGTTACCCCTCGATTTTCAATGCCCCTTTTAACAATTAGTCATATTCAGAATCTCAAACCTGTAAGAAAAGCCCCAACAAAAGAAAAGAAGCAAAAACTAGGAACAAACTATAATTTGTGACCGAAAAGCTCAAAAGAGATTGTGATGGTGGAGACTAGTGCTTTTATATGCTAAAAATTAAAACAAAATGCTAACTGTAAGTCCAATAATGAAGTCTGAGTTCCATCTCTGATCAAGAAGAAGAAGAAGCACCGGACAAGCTCTTCAATGGCGTAGTACTGAAACAAAGAGGCTCCCACACAGAGATAAAAGACCTGGTGAAAACCCAATTCCATTAACGTACGCTATTAACGCCACGAAGACACAGTGAAAACAGGAACTTCGTTCCAAGCCAAAGAGAGAAACCCAGGTGGGGATTCAATCAGAGAATACAAAATGCTGTAATTATAGTGCGAAAGAAGAATCCTGGCCTGGCTCACTGCGTAGTGGCTAAGGGTTACCGGCTTAAAACCGGAGCTTTCCATCAAAAACTTCCATTGTTCTTTGTCTTCGAACCGTTCTCTCTTGGTTCCCAGTTGCTCCGGCCCAACCACACCAGCAATACGACGACCCAGTAAAAGCCTCTCTACCTGGAGCCTCTCCGGCGAGTCTCGGGTCATGTTCGGCTCCAGCGATTCGAACAACGCCCTGTAGTACTTCAACGCGTTCTTGAACCGGCTAATGAACCCGACCCGGTTCAAATTCGCTTCGTACTCGCCCAAGGTCACGATTTTAGGGTTCAGCGACTTGGCCAGTTGCAGAGCTGATTGGACCGCTACTGGAGTCTCGTCCAGGAGGTTGTACAGCTGGAGCATTAAGTTCACCGCCAATGCCTCGTCCGGGTCGACCCGGAAACACGACTCGTCCAGCTCCTGAATCGGAGTCAGAACCGGTTCGAACTCGAAGTTCAGTTCCAGAAGCTTAGCGAACTCACAGAGACGGTTCCCAGTAGCAAAAAGAGAGGCAGCCGGAGAGTTCCCCAGAGCTGGAGCAGGTATGCCGGAGATCCGAATTCTAATGGGCTTTCCGGTGGACCGAGTTGCCAAAGCTTGCAACAGAGCTGCCCATTGGACACCTTGGACGATTCCGAAGTCGACGATGTGGATCTTGGTAGCTCTCTGTGTGGCTTCAAGGATTGCTTGGTTCGCAGTCAAATGCGCGAACTTGGAGTAAGGGCAAGCGTCGTTTAAGGCCTTGTATGAGAGCGTAAAGTCCTCACAAGTGGTGTCGTACGTGGTCTTCAAGCTTTTCTCTGCTTGCAGAGATACTCTGCAGTACAGCGCCTCACAGAAGTAAAAGGTGACCCGCTCGGTTGGATCTCCGTGGTCTGACACCGAATCTCTGAGTCGAATCAGTGATTTGATTGCGCGCTCCGGTTCGGACTCGGCTAGTCGGGCGCAGTCGAGAAGTGACTTAATAAGCGGTGGTGCTGACTCGATCTCTGGTGACCTGGACGAGACCCTGACGGCGTCGTTTTCGTGGGCGGTTGTCTGGGGCGGAGGAGGGGGGTGTGCTGACTTGGAGTCTTTAGCAACCACCGTTGGTGGAGGCGGTGGAGGTGGGGTCCACTCTGGCAATTGGGGTTGAAGAGTGTTGGGTGTTTTCTGATTGTGTGTGTCGGAGAATATGACTCGGTTGAGATCAGAGGGTGAAGAGGAAGGATTGCTGAGTCGACTGGGGCAGGCGGCAAATGGATCGGCAGCGTAGAGACCGAAATCAGCATTGCTCTGCCACGTGTCACAAACAGAGGGCAGGTTGGAACTATCCGTTGAATCCCCACCGCCTATTATGCTGTCCATCCACTCGTCCGAGTCGAACTCCGCAGCTGCAGCGCCACCCAAATCGGAGAATCTGAAGCCTCCAGTGGACTGGTGATCCAGTTGCGGAAACGGAAACCCGGGTTCTCCTCCTCCTCCGCTTCCACCAGTATCGGAGCTACCAGGCAGCTGAAACGGGTCGGAAAAACCCGGGCCCGTTAAGCCGTAACCCAAATTGGGGGGAGTGTGAGACATGGTGTTGGGCCATGGGGAGAGAGAGAAGGGAGTGAGCTGCTGCTGTTGGTGGTGGTGGTGGTGGTGTTGCTGCTGCTGCTCTTGCTGCTGTTTTTGCTTGATGACTTGCTGAGCAATCGCCATTAGATTGCCACTGTCCGCGCACATATAAGCCATTCTCCGGCCAAATCTCGCCGGGAAACACTGCACTCACATTACAACACAACCCAACAAGAAAGCAAACTTAGTGAAGGGTAAAGAGTGAGAGTGAGGCTTTATATATACTTGGAGAGTGAGTAAGTGAGTAAGAGAGAGAGAGAGTAGTACATACACCACTGGAGGCCCAGAAACAACGGGATCACAGTTTCACAAACTTGGTTTGGTGAGCTGAGAGAGAGAGAGAGAGAGAGAGAGAGGAAGAGAGATGTTTGGGAGTGTTAGCTTTATTTATATTAATATTTTTGAAACCAAGATGAGCCTAAACCTCAAGTAGTGCTCCTCTCAACCCCAGAAGGTTGAGGAGGACCAAAACCAAAGCGCTGATTAAAGTCCATCCAAAATGGAACAGTGGCGGGTCCCAGTTTTTCCATTCAGTGCAAATTTTTTTAAAAAAATTTTCCGAAATACCAGACAAATAAAATAGAAAAGGAAAATTAAATAAAACCAGAAATCATGAGGACGAAACCCTACACCTAGACCCTCTTCTCTCAGCTCTTTCTGCCTTCGTGATGTGGCGCCCATATGAGGGTCCGCCAGTTGCGTTCGGGGACCTTGTGGGCCGCGCTTGGATTTAAACGGCGCGTCCGTTTCACCGTCTCTGTGACGTCAGCGGCTCTGATCTTTTCGAGAAAAGGGGAAGTAAATCCTGACCGCCCATTTCTTTGACTTAGACACGAGCGGAAACGAGTTTGCGCCTACATGCCTTGGCCTGATGTGTATCCAGTTGGCGCTTTACGATGACATAGAAATGCAATTGAATCGCAGGTAATTACTGTAGTCCGCCACCTGTGTCAAGAGGTAAAATATCAGTCAAGGCCCAAAAGGTTCGAGGTAAAAAGTCAGTCAAGGCCCAAAGAGGAAACATCATTATATATAGCCGTTATATACACTATTCTTTCGCAAATCCAATTTGGAAAATGTATTACATTGCTTATTGCTCAAATGCATGATCTACTATATGTGATGTGGTTTTAAATAATGTTAGAGTGAGTTTGGATATGAGAAGGTCATCCTGGCTTATGAAATTTGGTTGCTAACACATCATACAAACGTGACTTGACATCATTTTATTTATTTTCAAATCTTCTAAATCTCATTTATTTATTTTAAACTTATAAGATGCTAACATATATACCTATTAACATAAATGTTATGAACCACTTCGATAATTTTTAGTATTTATTAAATGTATGCAAAGTGTTTGGGGATAACACCCCCATGGAAGTCAACAGTCAACATCTCTGGCCACGTGGGATCTCGGATATGACTTCTGTCCCGCTGCCTCCGGTCTCCGGTCCATCAAGGTGACTTTTTCGGATCGGATCCTTCCACTCGATCCAATCCGAACGAGACGTAAGAAAGGCCATCATCAGACGAGCAAGAGCCTGCAAACCACCGGCTGGTCGGATCGGATGCTTTGTTCAGATCGAAAGATGTCCGAACGTTCTCCTTCAATCGGCGACCTTCCGGCCACTGTCTCATCCTCTGTATGTTCGAATCGGAAGCCACTGTCTCTTCTGATCCGAGCACTACTTGGAAGGACCCGATCCGAGCACTACCTGGAAAGACCAAATGCCCGCGCAAGTCAAACAACCTCTGGGAACCTCACTATGGTTGAATTGATCATCTTCGACTCGTCCTCTTCCGAGCCGAGCACAAACCCCAAGATCAGTTATTGCTCCTGACACACCGAAGGTACCTTTATGCTTTGCATTTATTGTTCATCCACTCTACCGTGCTTTCCATTTAATGCATATGACTTCCAGCCATTTAGTAGCCATCCCTCCTGCATTAAATGAGAAGTCTGTCAGTCATCCAGCCTATTTTCAAATATAACCTCTGAAACCTATGATCAGCCATGATCATACCTACAAAACCAGCAGAAATATCCCATACCCTTTGCCTATAAATAAAAGCATAACCACAAGGTAAATGGACACACAATTCTGAAAAAATACAAGCCCAAGCTCTGAAGAAAAGAACCCAAACACTTTTACCTCTTTTCCTTGATCTTCCTCCCAAGTTTTTGTTGTGTTTATCATTCACACTTGCATCTTCTTCTCTTGCATTCCTCTGACTTTACCATCGGAGTACCTTCAGCTGGTACCACACCGGTGTTCTTTTCTGATCAGCTTGTAGGAAGAAGTCCAAAACCAGCTAGTTGGCACGCTCGAATCATCCACTCGGCCATTCTACTCTCCACATTAGTAAAATTTTCATTTAAGTTGTGTGTAAAGGTCTAAACAGATTTTTGCATCAACACAAAGTTATAGTGAGAATTTGGAAAGGTGAAAAACACAAAAGTAAATATAGATAAGGAAGAACACAAAAGTGCATGGGAAAGGTGAAAATTTGGAGTGGGCTTTTAATGTGTAAAGTAGGATGAAGGAAGTCGCAGATCGGGGTCCGTTCTTTTTGGGCGGTTGGTTGGCCCACTGGTAGACTACAAATGGGCCCTCTTGCCAAGGACTAATGGGAAAAGGGGGTACAGTGGGGTCCACGTGGGCCCTAGTTTAGAAACTTGGACCAACCAAAATGCAACAACTGAGAAAAGCAACGGTGCAGGGTATTTTGGCGGGAGAGGGAGCAACGGGAAAACAAGCATTACCTCAGAGAGAAAGCAACGTCTCGCGGTGGCTGCTGGTCTACTTGGACCTTTGGTGGCGTTCGTGGTGGTGGGGATGTCTGCCACCACATTCAGAATTTCAGACCCGAGTCAATTGGACACTCCTCTTCACCAAGACGACCCAGAGATGGCACTAACATGCTTGTTACGCGTCAAATCTCGACTATAATTTATATGAATGGTGGACAAAATAGTAAATAAGTTAATTATTTCAAAGCTCGAAGCATTGAACTTGTAAACATTTTAATAGGGAGATCAAAATAGTAAATAGAAGTGATATTACTTTTTGTCTGCTACTCGGTGAATATAATGTGACAGAAAATACTACTCTACACTAAATGTAATATATAGTGTCGTTGAAAGATACAAAAAGTGGTATGCAAATGGTGTAAGTCAAGGAAATTATAATTTTGAACGTTATTTGTGGGAAATAGCACGAATTCATTTACTATTTTTGGACAGCATATAATTATGCAGTTGGGTACTGCTTTCCCACTGAGTTTGCAATCCATGTTGCTCATGGTTAAAAGTTGAGGGTCAACCAAATGAATTGGTCTGTGGATTAAGGTGTTAATGTAGATGGGGAAAGCTGTAAATTAAAGAACCCTTTTTATCTATAATTAATGTTATTAATTAATCTTTAAAAAGCTATATAGACAAAATTAGATGTCTTTTTAGGCCGTCGTCAATGCCCAGTTGGATGATTAGACAAGAAATCAAAGCAATCCATTGCCAGCTTATCTTTTTTAGCTTGGATAGGCCCACACTGATACATTCATTCACCTTATCATTTCTTTTTCATCAGCTTCTTTTCACACTTTGAATTAACCAACGTTCTCAAATTCTCAAAAATCCAATCACCCATTGATTCAATCGAGGAGTATCCTTATATTCGGTAAAAGTATTTGGCCTTATATGGTCATGCATAAATTGTAATTTCCTTCTAAAAAGAAATGACTTGTACATTATTTAATTTAATTTTTTTTAAATCAATCTTATAAGAATTTAAGATTATCCATTCGTACATGAATGATTGTCAAAGTGTATTATGATAAAAGAGATTATACTGATCTAAAATCAATACATAACTATCAAACCTCAAAAACATATATATGAACTAAAATTATTTCTTCTCATCAATTTTGATGTTTTGTTTAGACCTAGACTTAATACAGGAATATCCTTAACAATTATAATGCTTCTTTCTTTTTTTTTCCTTCTTTTTTCAGAAAACGACTAGGATATGCTGACAATAACAATAATTGTACAGTTGAATCTGCTGAATTCAATAATTCTTTGGCTTTTAAATGCTATATGGTATAAGGAAAAGGGTCAGTTTTAATATATATAGCCTCATATATCTTTAGAAAATACCAATAGCTAGCTAGGATAGGGTGGAAAGTTAGTAATTGGGTTGTTGAGATTACAAAACAATAGTCATTGTGGTTAAATAGAGTAGTCAGATGCATATTATTAATTATAATATATAGCTTATCCTATATATATATATATATATATATATAATATTAGCAGAAGCAGCTCATAGCAAGGAGAACTATCTGATTAATATCCAACACTATAATACTTGAGAGTATAAATATGGGGTATGGTAATAGCAGCGGAGCCTTAGATAGTTGACCATTTGAAAATGAGCCACAACCAATAACATTACTGTATTCTACAAGTGGCCATCATTATATATAATTTTTCTTTTGGTCATTTTTTTTAATAGCTTAAAATTTGATAGCATTTTTTATTGGTAAATAAATTCGATGACATGTTACTTGTTCACTGCCTCCAATTAAAAATCTGGAGTGCAAATGCAACTTAAGATCTAGAAACTCAACTTGATAAATACCGGTTCTACTTTCATTAGTATTTTAAATAAGCATTGGCCAAGTACAAAATTATGTTAACTATCTTAGAGCTTTGAAGATAATATATGGAGCTATGAATCCTATACAATTTTTGCATGAGAGCTTCTCTCATGCATGCAGAATAAAAATATAAAATATGTGCGGATTTGCACTACTGGCACGTAGGTGTAGGAGGATCCCACCAAGTCTGTGTGAGAGGGGTTGTATTTTGTCCGTGAAATCACAAAAATCCATTTTTGCATTATGTTAAAGGACTTAAGGGTATTGATGTGATTACTTGTTTGGGGTACGTGTGTTAATTATAAGAGTATTATGGAATGTATAGGTTCACCAAGTTGGAATCTAGGACCACTATATTTTTTTTCTTACTTTAGTCAGTGACTGAGTGGTGAATTAAATATATTCACTTTTGAATGCAAGTCTGATGATCATGTACTTAAGTACTCCGGCTAATAATTGAGCCGCGTATACACTTCTTTTTAAGTTCTCTATACAACCCCTGTAATTAAGCACTTTTGTTATCAACTTTTTTGTGGTCTAGGGCTCACATAATAAGTTGCTAAAAAGCACTTTTTGTTATATTTATTTGCCGTACACGTAATACAGTATTCATGTTTTCAAGACTCGAGAGTTGAGAGTAGTGGAAACTTTTCTTCTTGTTGATTCAATTAGATTCCAACTCATGTAATATTATTTAAGATTTGTAATAATATACAGCTTATTAAATTTAAACTATAATCAAACAGCTGATCATGTGTAATATTCAAAAGATTATCATGGGCAAATTATTATATTTATATTAAACACGTGATCTTCTATTCCAGTAAAATAAGAAACATGATATTTTTTTTTTCTTTCCTCAAATCTTACACATGGAATGAATCACGTAGATTCAACAATGGTATGAGTGTCATGTGAGAGAATAAACGAAATATGGAATAAATAATTTGAAAATGAATCCAATTTTCTTCACAAATTTTCTTATGAAACTCATAATATCATAGTGGTGGTGTAAAATTTATCATATGCGACGATAATTCAAAAATTATTTGAAGGTTATAATATTTTTAAAAATATTTAACCAAAAGGAAATTATCTCTATTATATAATCTCTTTAACATATTGGATGCAATAAATTAAACAATATGATTTTCTTTTTGTTACATTAAGAGAATTAAATCCTAAATATAACCTATTTTTAACCCTTACTCAATCTACATTCAACACTTTGATTAATCTTAAAAACTTAGAAGGTATAAGATTTATAAGTTTTTAATAAGTGTACGATGTTAAAGTGCTTTAATAAATTGTGTCTCAATTGTAATTCAATATCATGTTATTACTCATTTACTACATCATTTTGGTATAAAGATCATTTTAGCCTTTTCTATAAATCTTAAAATATTTTAAAATAAAAAATAAAACATACCTTCTGTTTCCCTTTCATATCACCAAAGCTAACATCCCCACCATAATCACTATTTACCATTCTTCCCCTTCCCCTTCGACTCTCCAAAAACAGGGTAGCAAGCTACCTGTTGGGCCCAAGTCCAGTGAGAGCCTCTTGGGTTAAATATTCAATACTAAATTAGAGAATATTGTTAGTTGTTTCAGATATCAGAAACCAAAGAGAATATTGTTAGAGTAATCACTTAAAAAGTGGCTGCTAAAATAATAAATAAATATTTTGACTAAAATTTAGCTAAAAATAGAGTCTTGCTTGAAGTAATCAATCAGTTAATTGAGCTTGTAAACACATCTCTTCATTGGTCATGGTTCATGGGTACTGGTGATAAAATTTTCATGCCGAAAAGGGTACTCTATACTTTGGAATCCCTATCTATTTCCACATGCATATGCAGTAAATTATTAGACAAATGGCTACAAAAAAAAGATGAAGAGATGGTTAGATGAATTAGGGCCATTGAATTTTGGAGAAATAAAATGGTCTTTTAATAAAAATAATTTTAATTTAATAGAGTGTTGGGTTAATCATAAAAAAATTATAGTCATGTATACTATTTAATTTGCCATATGCACACTTAAAACACAAAATTTAAGGCCCAAAATATTTTCCCTTTTAATTAACACAGCTCATATAATTTGATTAGACAACAATATTCAACACCTACAAACATCATAGCGAGTGGACAAAAGAGTGATCAATCATCCAGGCCAAGTGGGTTATATAATTCAACTTTGAAGCCGATATTTTATAGAAATATTCAAATTGGTGACTGTAATGGTAATGACTAATGAGTAATGAGTACTTATTTCCGGATTAAAGTGAACCAATTATGAAAATTTAAACTCTTATTTATAGATAAAAAAGAACAAAGAAGATAGAGTAATAAATTTATATTGGGTTTTAAGGAGAGTGAGAGTATGAATGAGTAGTTATTTGATTTTGTGAAGGGCACACAGACACAGTGTCCCCCACTAACATCCACACATGACGTGTAAGGTAGTAGAGTAATCATATATTATATTATATGTCCCAACGTCTTTCTTCATTCAATCCAATCCATTTACTCCATGTTATTATTATATATGCACTCGAATTTCCAATAATCAAGTGTTTGGATCAAGACACCACTTCATTGCACGTTTGACTGCTCATTGTTAATTGTTTCTTTCACTGTTTGTTTGTGGATGATAGGAAAAAGTCTAAAATATATACATGGTAATTGCCTAATTGGAGTATATTGTACTATGTGTGGGAGCTAGTTCTAAACTTCTAAGGCTCTTCAGCACAGTTCAAGCAGCATTATATAATTTAAATTTGGTTAGAAATTGTGAATGAAATATAATTGTTTAATAACTTACTTTCACTTTGTGTTAGGTTTAAATGGTTTTAAGTTTTAGATAGTAATACAACGTAAACAGCTAAAAAACCTGGACCCCCAATAGACTGAAACTCTTTAATACAATTTAATGTAATCCAATTTAGTCCAGCATGCCAAAAAAGAAAATTATAAAACTTTCACCTAGATGTAGCTTAATTTCTCTACGTAGAAGTTGAAGGATCTACCCACCCCAACTCCATCGTTGGCGCGCTAAAGCCAAATTCTTTACCTAATCTTACTGGGTCCTTCGATAATGAGATGGCTTTATTAGTAGGTGCTTGTAAGTTGGTTGAAAGAGGGGTCTGCTAACCAAATATAAGATTATCTCCTCTTTATGGAAACGGTAATAAAAATTCTTTGAGGTTGCACGGTTTTAAAATGCGGAATTTGAATTTGATTACTTGGCTTAAAAAAGGGAAATTTTGATTTTTTTTGTTATAAAATCCATGAACTTGCTGGCAATGAAACACATAAAACAGTTTATAAAATTAATCCATTCCATTCAGAGAATTATTCTGCACTGCTGCAAATACATATTCCAATATCTGATTGAAATTATTAAAACTTTGAATCACATCAGTTTAACACAAATGAATGCAACAATTATTAGTCAAAAAGATGTACCTACAACAATTGCCCACATTCTTTCCTTACAAAAGAATATCAGCATAATTATAACCGAGCGTATGCCTCAGTAGACACGAGCTTTAGGCGGGAAAGTCTCCACTTCATCATCTAATGTGTTCAGGTGAACTGGTCTGTAGTCTAGTCGGACCTTCTCGTTTTCCCAGTATCTGCACACAAAATAAACATAATTTAGTGTATATATTCAAATTTTAAAATGGACAGCTAAACAAAGAATGTATTTTAGCCCTAAGTCTTTGGCTTTGAGTGTTATATTCATCGTCTTCAAGTTCCTGTATGTCACATCATTACAGTCTTAGGTGTCATGAATTATGTCTTTTAGAATTCCCAAGTGTATTAATTTTGGTCTTTCAGTATCTACAGATATCCCCTATTAAAAGGCTACTTTAAAAAATGCTTCATGGAAGGCTGCACTGCTTAAGACTCACATCATATGTGATAAACCTGTGGTAGATGATGTTGGATCCATCAATTAGACAAGCTAAATCCTATACTTGCCATTCATTATATTACTTATAGAATTTCTTATCAAAAGAAATTATATTGTGCGACTGACCCCCAATTGTAGTGTAATTATTCTTGATATGAAACCAGCAAAACATATGTTTACTCTCAAATAATATTACTCTTTAAGGGGGATGACAAAGATAACTTACCCCACAGTATGTTTCATCCATTTCTCATCATCCCTTTTCTGCAAACCAGAACAAATTTCATTATCTACTGGTAGCCTGGTAGGGAAAAGACATTACTAACTCAAAGAAAAAGGACTAACCGTGAAATCTTCACGAGCATGTGCTCCTCTGCTCTCTTTCCTGGCTTCAGCAGAATGCATGGTGACACAGGCATTTATCAAAAGGTTTTCCAACTCTAAAGTCTCTATCAAGTCAGAGTTCCTGTCAACAGATTTTAGATTTAGGTCATACAATTGTAAATGCAATAATTATTCATCGACATCCTCATGCAATAAAATTTTACCATATCAAACTTCGATCCTTCAATTGAACATCATGAAAACTCTCCCATGCCTTGTCAATCAACTGGGTACCTGCAGAAGGAACACAGAAAAGAAAGTGACTAAAAGGTTGAACTAGCAATTGACCTTCAACCCTACGAGTTTACAGAGGAAGATTATAAAGCTCAAGATAATGGGTTGCATGAGATCTTCAGCTGGAGAATGCAATAAAGCCACTATGTTCCTGGAAAGGGAGGCAATGGGAGACAAGGCATCGTAAATTTTGTAAAATGGAATACCTTCTTCTAATGTTTCTTGTGTGCGGAACACAGCAGCATTATTTTGCATTATTCGTTGCATATTCAACCGGATTTTTGAAGTTGGCAGTGAGCCATTTGAATTCCTTATTTTGTCCAACCACGCAATGGTCTTCTCACCAGAATCCTTTTCCAGAGGCTTTTGTTTCACCCCTGCACAAGATCAAGAGAAACGTTTAAGTTTTTCAAACATTTTTTAATAATTTATCTTCAGTAACAGAGAAACTTACCAGGTTTAAGGATATCTGCAACTCTATTTGCACAAGCACGACCAAAAACAACAATGTCAAGAAGTGAATTTGCACCAAGTCGGTTGGCACCATGAACAGATGCACAGGCGGCCTCCCCAGCTGCCATCAACCCAGGAATTACTGCATCTGGATCATTACCTTTAATGGTAACTACCTGAAAAACAAAAGGACATGTTGGTGGGAAAAGGAGAATTTCACTGAATGAACTTATGCACCCTTGACTAATTCGCAAGAGGCCTACTGGACATGAATTATATTAATACCTCTCCGTGGTAATTTGTTGGGATCCCACCCATATTATAGTGCACAGTAGGTAAGACAGGAATAGGCTCCTTTGTAACATCCACACCAGCAAAAATGGCAGCAGTTTCAGAGATGCCAGGAAGCCTCTCCTTCAATACATCTGGGGGTAAATGATTTAAGTGGAGATAGATATGGTCCTTCAAAGGTCCTGATGAAAATAACTGTATCAGTTACTAAAACACACATAAAGCAAATAACTGAAATGATTTATTTCATTACTGTAAGTCTGTAACACATCATACCTACACCTCGCCCCTCCCGGATTTCCATAGTCATAGATCTTGACACAACATCTCTAGAAGCAAGATCTTTCGCTGTAGGGGCATATCGTTCCATAAATCTCTCCCCTTCACTATTCCTAAGGATACCACCTTCCCCTCGTGATCCTACAAGGTAGCAAAAACAACCAGAAAATAAAATTGTCTAACTTCTAAATAACAACTATTAAAATAACATTAAAAAAAAAAAAAGATAATCAAAAGATGAGACTATATAACAGAGCATGTAACCAAAATTTATGCTAACCCTATAAAATGTAACAGAAAACTGAAGAAACACTAACCTTCAGTGATGAGGCACCCAGCACCATATATACCAGTAGGGTGAAACTGCACGAACTCCAAATCCTGCAGAAAGGATAATACCAACAAGAATATTATAAAGGATAACAGGAAAAGCCTACGGAAAATTCAAGGTTGAGAAGGACCAAATCAAACCTGAAGCGGGAGCCCAGCACGTGCAACCATGGCATTGCCATCTCCAGTGCAGGTATGAGCTGAGGTTGCAGAAAAGTATGCTCTACCATAACCCTGCAAGAAACACAAAAGATAGATTTAGATATATTCCTTAGTTGGACTCAGATGAACTCCAATGACAGATATCTCCAACAGGGGAAAAAACAAAAAAGCAGAAAAAATACCCCCGTGGCCAAAATTGTTGATGATGCTTGGAACCGATGCAAAGTCCCATCCTCCATATTTAGAGCAATAACTCCTTGGCAGCTCCCTGAATATGCAATTTTAATCATAGAAATATACATATTGCAACTTATAATGATCTAAAAAGAAGAAGTGTGCAGTTATTATGCATTAAATTACCATCACTGTTCATTAAAAGATCCAAAGCAAAATATTCGACAAAAAATTGAGTGTTATGTCTCATAGCTTGTCCATAGAGAGTATGCAATAGAGCATGCCCAGTTCTGTCAGCAGCACAAGCACAGCGGTATGCCTGTCCACCTATAAGGTAACAAGATAAAATAAAGGAAGCCAATGTCAGACAGCATCAAAGAGAAATCATGCGATAGACATACCACTTCCAACCTGCATGGATGCATTATCTTACCTTTTCCAAAGTCCAGGCTTTGACCACCAAATGCACGCTGATATATTTTTCCATCTTCAGTTCGAGAAAATGGCAATCCATAATTTTCAAGCTCAATCACAGATTTCGGAGCCTCTCTACACATATACTGGATGGCATCTTGATCACCTACAGGAACACAAAACCCTCACATGTAAAAATACAACCAAAGGAAAAATAGCTGTGAAATTAATCAAAAAACCAAAATGTGTGTGTTGGGTGAAAATCCTTATACAGTGGGAATAGAATAATTACTTATAACACATAGAGGCAACTGTTTCCCGTAAAACACCCCAACCCCAACGTCAAACTGAAATCATAGATGTGTCCATTTTAACAAGTAACATACCCAGCCAATCACTTCCCTTGACTGTGTCATACATGTGCCACCTCCAGTCGTCCTCACTCATATTCCCTAATGCAGCATTTATACCACCCTACACACAATTCAATGAACATAGTAAAGCATATCCGACCCAAAACTACCAAATTGACATAGAGTTACATTAACTCACTGAATATATATGCAAAGTCAGATTAAATTGCAACATCTCCTACCTGGGCTGCAACAGTGTGTGAACGAGTTGGGAAAAGCTTAGTAATGCAAGCGGTATTAAATCCATGCTCCGAAAGCCCTATGGCTGCTCTCAGCCCAGCACCACCCGCCCCGACAACCACAGCATCATAAGTATGATCGACCACAGTGTACGAGGAGCGGCCCGTAGCCTGCCAAAAGCAAAAAGGCAAATATTATTACCAAATACAACCGATCACAAGCTAAAGAACTAAACTTGCATGTAGATTATGGCATAACCAACCGCAGGAACAGAGTTTTTGAACAATTACAAGGTACAAAATGAAAAACGGTGAATTCAACTTTAACCCAGAAAAAGTTGAAAGTGGGACAAGAAAAAACTAAGCCAATTAGCAGCACTGAGCTCGTTTGAGCGGATTGGCGCCGTAATGGAGAATCAGACACTTGCAGGTTCAGATTCCCTTATTTGCTGCTAATTCTCAGCAACCAAACAGAACAGAAATGAAAAGTTCAAACACAGGAATATACATCATAGAAATTAAAACAAAAATCAGATAGAATCTGATTATTATCCATAAAACCATCCAAAAAACAGCTTAGAATGCGATTAAATTGAATCACGACTCTAACAGTTAGAGAGTGCAAAAGAGAGAGAGTGATCGTACGGATTCAGTGGAGAAGAGCCTGGAGAATTGAGATCTAAGAGAGTCACCGGATACGGATCGGTTGGACGAAGGGACGCCGAGTCGGCGAGAAACGCACCGCCACATCTCGCTCTAGCTCTCTATAGCTCCTTGGGGTGTGTTTGGTTATGGGTTTTTCCCTATTCCTTCAGTGGATGATGACTGATGAGGGCTGCTTGCTAACTGTGTTTTTGTTTCTTCTCGGCGTAGCAGTGGAGGCGAATGGGAAGCGCAAATCAAAAAAACAAAACTCAGTCGTAGACTCGTAGGAGGGGAGCAAATATAATTATATATGTTGCAAATATTCAGGAAATTACTGTTTTGACACCTGGATAAAAGTTTTGCTGCGAAATACCAATTTGGTGCGTAACTTTGAACCCCCATGGATGGCTAGCAAAAATGTTCCCATCCATATGCGCACTTAAAATTATAATACCGACTTAAAATAATGATGCCACATAATTCAGACCAAAATTTGGTAAAAATATACGACATATAAAAAGAGTATTATAATGAGTAGTTTTTTACTTCTTCTTTTTTCTTTCAAATTTTAACAATAAATATCAAAAATATATATATTGATACCTACATTATCTAAGAACAAAATTAATTGTAAAAATAGTTAAGTAAGAAAATGGCCTTGAACTCTCAATGTTCAAGGCCCCATATTTTCTAGACTTAAGTCCATTTTGTTTGTTATTTTACTATGTTAAAATCTTTTTATTTTTTTTGCAATGATTTATCATTAAAAAAGAAAATTACATGAATGAATGTATATGGAAGTTGAGGACCTTGTTTAGGATTTGTCTTAGGCACTACTTAGGGAAGGCATGTTATGGGCTTAACTCATTCTAAAAGATTCCTTCTTATATTTATGGTTTTGAAAGATTTATCAAGATAAAAATTTTGATAAGATACTTATAATACAAATTATTTTTATTTTTATTCTTCTCATATGATAAAAGAGATAAATATACAAAGTCTTATATATACCTTCATATATATATATAAAGTTTTGCCATGCATGTTCCAAATTTAATCCAAAAGCCCCCTATCTTCTTGTGACGCGTTGGAACATCACTTCTAATTTTATGTTTTTTTTTGTTTGGCCAAACGCTTGTGATTGTAAGTTTAAGGCATTAATCATTTTCACTAGCTACTGGTTTTCAATTCTAACATTTGCCTATAAATATCGCAATGAAATTTTGTGATTGGGTTCTTAACACGTATTATGTGTCAAAACCTCATGTTCATAATTTTCTCTCTTCAGTTCATTGGGTCGATTTAGGTAGTGGCATCTAGAAATATTAAAATATCTGATTTTAATTGATGATTAACGTGATTGGATAAATGTTCCCATCGGAATGCTCCTAAAGGCATAAAGCGCTTTAGGACTTTTTTATGAAGAATCGACGTTGGAGAACATGGTGATGCCACGTGGCTTAAATCTAAAGGGTGACCCTTGACACGACGGGCACGCCAATTCCCAGTTCTTTGCATGTTTGGTACAAAGAGGAATGGGCTGGTGCTCTTTAAGCCACGATGGACAATGTACATAATGAAGACAAGGGCCACGTGGCATTTGATCCACCATTAATCTAGACTTCCAATTCGATTTCGATTTGAATTAGAAAACTTGAAAATTTCTGTATTAATTGCCGGATGTAGCATGTAGCATGTTGTCAAGTTGTCACTTATTTATTGCTAGTTGTCTACTTTTACTTTTATTTTCTTTTTTATTAATCCAAAATTTCTTTTTTGATTAGGTGGCATAATAATATAGCGTTGCTAGTTCATTCAGATTATAAAATGTGCATAATCATTGATATCTAAAACTTTAATCAATATTTTTAAAAACTATACATGTATTATGATTTAGAGTATATTAGTAGCACTGTGTGATGTTACTGTCACACACAAAAATTTTTATTTTACTGAAAGAGCAACTGCACAAGTAAAAGAAGCTAGCATCCCGAGGGGGGCGCATGAATGGACCAAATACGAAAGGTCAGGCCCAAGTTCATTGCTAAAAACTGTAAAGTTTTGGGCCCGTGGTAGAACTTTACATGATTGAATTGGGCTTGGTAAGAACCTGTCATGATGATTATATTGTGTCCTCATAGCCCTGGTTTGTCCGTCTGTGGTTGAGGTAGGTTTGATTTGAGGCCTCAATAGGTTTATACAGAATACAAAGGATACTCTCGTGTTATGGGTGGGTTCAGCCCAAAGCTCGGTTTAGTGTTATCTTAACTACCAAAGCCCAAAGGAAAGCTGAATCCTATATTTCACAACCACATTTAGTCATTCACTCAAGGGTGTTGTAGGTTTGGGAAATGTATTACTTTATTGGACCTAAATCTGAATAACTAAGAGAAAGAGAAGAATATCTTACTTCTTGTAAATAGATATATCCCGTGGATCTAAATTAATAAAACATTGCCACAAAATTTGTGATCTAAATATGGCACTTGTTGATTACTCTCCTATAATATTCATCAGTAGTTCCTCTCAATATATAATTCTATTTCCATTTTGAGGACATTATAGAAATAGTTTACTTATTATTCGCTACGTCTCATTTTAGTCCATAAATTTTCTTAAGTACTATATTGGTTCATAAATTGTCTGATATGTTTTATTTTGGTCCAAAATGAACAATCTTGTTCTTCAAAGTCAATTCATTGGTATTAAATTGAAGGGCAAAATTGTTTGATTTTACTTGGTTTGGACCAAAATGGAACACTTCAGACAATTCGTAGGTCAATATGACACTTAAAAAATATGTGGACTAAAAAGAGACTTAGTGAATAATAAGTGGACAATTTATGTAATAACCTCTTCCATTTTTTAAATGCCAACACCTACCTCCTCCTCATGGAAATGATCCATAACGTGCAAGCTTCATAGACCACAGAGAGAGAGAGCACCAACATTAAGACAGCAGAAAAAACAGAAATCCATGAATAATTCAGAAGCTGGGAACAAACAAAACACAAATTGGAAAGCGAAAGAAAACCTAACAAGGAGTACTGTTTCACTACATGATCTAAAATAAATCACGTGTATAAAAACCATAGAACAAATAAATCAGACATCATTTATAATTGGTTTTGATGTCGCTTGTAGAGCAACATTCAAATTTATAGGCATGCAATTCGCACCCCATTGGTGATTTTGGTAGTCATTAAGATGTAAAGAATGGATGCATGACATATCATTTGTTGGTAGAGATCTGGTTGCATAGAGTAGAAGTTACTTTCGGGTAATTAATGTTTATTTCAGATTGGTGTAGAAGGAGAGATGTAAATTTTAACTGTTCAAGTACGTACAGTAAATATATAGTGATTGAGCTGTGACTTATCATTAGGAAAAATTATTGTATATGATTATAATAGCATGTGGTATAGTGATTTATCATATATAGTTATTGTATGTTACAGAGCCATACACAATAACTTCTTTATAATTAAAACTCAAAAAACTAGTTAAAGTAAGTTTTTTAGGTTTGTCTAAGTGTGGTGAGTGAGGGTAAGATATTGATTTAGAATTATAATAGTAGTTTGCAGAAGATTACACGTTGTTTAGTAAGTCAATTTTGGGGATTTTTGCAGCTCAAAATAGGTAATATCATGGTTAAACACTTGACCCAAAAACAGAAAAACAAAAAACTTAATGAAAATTTAAGATTTTACAGTAATTAATAAAAGAAAAAAAGAAAAAAGAAAAACATATCACATATAAATAAATAATTACCCTCAAGTCCAAGTTAATTAACATGCATGAGAGGGACTTGAGGCAAATTAAATTTACAATGAGAGGAAGATGAGAGATATATATTTTTCACCTTTGTTGGGTTTGCATATATGCAGCAGATCGAGGCTTGGTGGTCTGTGTAGTACTTTACTCGAGGTCTCTACATGTCTTCCTTTTACATGCATGTTCACGTGGAACTAGTACGTAGCAGTAGTACTGTACTACTATTACTACTACTACTACTACTACTACTACTACTACATCATATATAATAAAATAGTCAAATGAAGTTGCAGTAGTAACTATAGGAAGCCGGTTGTGAAATTACAATAACTCAATCCTGGCGTACAGGTAATGAGGCTAATGAGCTATATAGCTAGCCTTTTTGTGTCATCGATCGACTCATCTCTTATATTGAAGCTTTTCCATGGCCATTATGCACATAAGGTGTTTTTGAGTTCTGCTTATGTGAAAGATCTGCGGTGGGCTCTGATGGGCAGTCCTTTAGGAAAATCGACAAAAGGGTACGCGAAAGGTTGGTCATCGATGCCATCAGCTAACTCCCAGTGGTGGTTGAGGACCAGATGGTGGATGAAAACGGCCATTTCGAGCTTGGCCAATTCGGACCCCGCGCAAAGCCTTGGTCCTCCCCCAAAAGGCATAAAGTTGTTGCTTGGCATGCTCGATGAAGATGATGATGATGAAGAAGAAGATGAACATCCGCCATTGGTGTTCTGCTACATGATATCATCAAATCATCACCATCACACACACAAACAAACAAACAAGAAATGGTAATGTTAGCACCTAATAAAGCAAAAGGTTGTTGGTCTTTTTTGGCCCATTTCGGCTTTCTACTTTCTACCCAACACAGAACAGTGAACCAAATGGGGTTTTTATGGCGATGGGAATCAAATTAAGTCAATTTGCAAACCATATCTATTTCTTCTATATCATTGCTTATAAACTACATTAATAGATCACGTTATGTTACAAGTAATGCGTCGATTACCAGTTAGTCATAATAGTTAATGTGACAAATAAACCTTACTTGTCACATTTCGACAACAAATTCCGTGGATAACTGTGATAAAAAAGATTCTATATTTATTTAGGTCGTATACTTCCGTGAGCAGTAAGTAGCGAATCTCCTCCTTTAACGGAGGTAGCTCTATCATTTACGAGACTTATTAGTATTAGTGAATTTTGTCTTTACTAGCTAAAAATGTAGTATACATTATGATCAATGAACGTGATAAATTAGCACATATGACTCATTGCATGTGCAGGGTTTGCTTGTATTTTTCATACTTATTGTCAGTATCGCTAGCTAGCTCTATCATCATTGTAATTTGGTATAGTTCCGTGGTGCCATAACCTTTTTTTCTGATGACCAGTTGTAGATACGTTTTCTATTCCATTGTTTGTTAGGGATTTTCTGGACCAGTTTGGGCTTCTTCTTTTTGGTTAGAAACAAGATCAAATTGGTCAGGACCAGTTTGGCATTTGACCCACTAGTAGAGAGAAAAGCAAGCAAGTACTCATGCACGTGCATGTGAGGAAACCCCACATCCACATGGCCTCTAATCATCTCCAACCCCCAGTCTCTCCCCACACGCACACTAAGCATGAGAGAAATTAAGAAGAAGATGAAGAAGAAGAAGAAATTGAGTTGGATCTATCCATCTAACTAGCTAGCTATCTATCTATCTATCTATCTATCTATCCATCTCTATCCGTACACTAAGCAGCATCCATCCGTTATCGATCAACATCCTTCATCTGAAAGGAAATCCATGAGACATGCCTTTTGCAAGTATGTTTGTTATGCCTAAATATCTAAGTATATGTAATATTCGCATGAAATATAAATACATTTAACAATAGAAAGATTTATAGTTGAGTAATAGAAAAGTGAACTCGTCAAGATTTATGTAGTTGATAAAATTTTCTTTATTTGATATGTAATATTCGCATGAAATATAAATACATTTAATAATAGAAAGATTTATAGTTGAGTAATAGAAAAGTGAACTCGTTAAGATTTATGTAGTTGATAAAATTTTCTTTATTTGAAATATTCTCTTAATATCTAACATAATATGATGTGAATTGTGAATCAGAATGATTGATCAGGAAAAAACAGTTTTGTATATGCAACTATTATATAAAATAATTTTTCTGTGGCATTCCATCTCTCACATACTAATTATATGACTAATTTTATGAGAGAGAAGTTATATACAACTGTTGTAGATAAATTTTTCTCGTTAATTAGGTAGAATCGTGATTGAATTTACAGTTGTGATAGGGTCCAACCACTTGAGATGAAAGATATCTAATAAGAGATCATTCATATCTGCCATTTTGACTATTGTTGGTAGTGGTACTGTATGTATATGTAATATGTCTAGATGCATGATTAGGTTGCATCCCCTAATTGTTACAATGGGTAAACATGGTGAAGAATCAATTGGGTCCACAACAAAAGAACCAACGGCTGCTTTGTTGGAACCACAAGAACACCCAAGGGATGTCCTTGGGGGACCTTTAAAATTAAGCCTTTACCCTTTTCTCTCTTTTTTTAACCTTCTCACGCACAAATAATTATTTATTTATTTAAAGAAACAAAAAAAATGATAATAATAATTATGAGGCATGCTCATACTGTGTGTACAAAGGGCCAAAAGCTATGACTGACCTGCTGCCATCTCCATGGATTGAAGTGCTGAGGGTGGTCAAAAAGCAAAGGATCCAAATGCACGGCTGCAATCACCGGAAGCACTTTCCACCCACATGGAATGTCATACCCTTTCAAGTTTCAAACAAAAAAAAATTCAATTTGATTCTAAGCTTGCAGAGATTTCAGAGACTATGACTTTATGGCCCCCGACTCCCAACTATTACACTAAAATGGTCCTCTAACACTTACCTTTGTACCGAACATCTTTCAGTGCCTTTCTGTGTAAAAACCTCACCACATTTCCAAGCCTAAGTGTCTCACTGATAACCTTCACAAACAGATACAAAGTTTATTAATTATGAAAGAACTAGGATTCTAAGTGTGTAACTTATACATTAATATACTTTTTACCCAAGTTTAAAAGGGCTTACACATTGGGTGAATTCCATTTTTTTATAGTCATCCCAGTACAGCTCTGTCTCTCCTGCTCGCTTTTTGGCTTTGGCAATTTCAATGTGTTCTTCCTGCAGAAGTAAATCAGACCCATTAAAGTAATGAAGAAAAAGAATCTGACCCAGTTCTTGTTTTGGCCCCAGTATGATTATAACAGTTGCTTAGAGATGGATAATTTTTGTTGCTCACCCTTAACTGTTGAATTGCATTAGGACAGCCAGGCAAGAAGTATAGGGCCAAAGCTATGGAGACTGATGAAGTTTCATGGCCAGCAAAGAGCAAGCTCAATATCAAGTCAAGAATCTGCTCTTTTGAAAGATTGGAATGCTTCAAAACCCATCCAAGAAGATCATCTTCCCCTATGTTTTCACTCCCCTCCAGTTTTCTTTCTTCCATTTTGCGCTCTATGAACTTGAGAATGGTTGATCGAGACTGTGAAGAAGAAGAAGCAGAGTATGCACAAAAATGGTATAAAAATATTGAAAAAAAGAAGAAGAAATCAATTCCATGTAAAAATGTCACAGCTACCTGTAAGGCTTTTCTGTAAGCTGTTCCTGGCAAATCCAATGGAGCAGAAACCACACCCTTCATGAAAGTCACATACAATTTCTTCAGCTGCTCGGTCTCCGGTTTTCCAGGATCCAAGCTCATGATATGTTTGGCCATCAAGTTGAATGTGAACTGCAGTCAGTCACTTTGTACATAAGCTGTTTGTTTGTTTTTTTTCTTGAATTGAAGCATTCATTTCATAAATTTTCTCTCTTTTTTTACCTTCTTAGCTTCATCTTGAGCTGAAAATACAGAGTTCTCTGCCCAACTGCTCAAAACAAGAAGGGTATGCTTCTCAACCTCTCTGAGCAAACAGGTCCTGAGTCTGGCATGGCTTAAGAAATTGAGGGATATGATCCTCATATCTCTGTGCATGTCACCCACCAAAACCAACATAGACCACTTCCCAAGAATTCCACCTATGCTTCTTGGGTAGCTGCATTCAAACAATCTGCCCTCATTTTGTAGTATAAACCTATTGAGCCCTGCATCTGCTGAGACTATGGTTGGCTCACCAAACAAATTGGACTTGTAAATTTTCCCATACCTGCAGATTATATTTTAAGTGAAATTGTTCAAGTTTCTTTTCTTTTTATCTCCTGCATAAAAAAAATTTTCAAAACCTGGGTTATGACATTTAAGGCTTTGTGCTTTCTGGGTCTTTATGGATTCACCTTGAAATGTGTTCCTCCATGAATTGGCCTGTGGAAGTTGCAGAGTAAGGTCTCAAGTAGCCGATGGTTTCACCAAGAAAAGGCCACCCCATGTTGCCTGGTGGGAGGTTGAGTCTTCTGCTCTGCTGCTGCTTTCTTTTGATGAGAATGAGGAAGAGGAAGAGAGCTAAGATTGATGGAAGAAGACAGAGAATTAGCTCTGAGTCAGACATGGAGGCTGACTGAGTACTCTATCTAATCTTTCTTTCTGTCTCTCACTCTCTCTGTGGAATTTGCTTACCTGTTATTATATAAATGCATATATGTGCAAAAAAAGAAACCAGATTTCTGCTTTTGAAGCTGTGCAACTGTTAAAAAGGAGGCAGAGAGAGAACTAGCTTTGAGGTTTTGAGTAAGGGTGGGCATAAAAACCGCGGACCGGAAAAACTAAACCAAGCCGGAGTTCAAAAATCGGAAAAAAACTGAGTTGACCAAAAAAAGTCAACATCGGAAAAAAAAACCAAACCAAACCGGTGTGGGCCGGTTCCGTAACCGGTTCTACCCTCCTTTGCACCAAACCAAACCAAGTCGGCCCAGATATTTAATTAGTAAATTTTAAATTTTTTAATATATTAATTTTATGTATATTTATTAGTTTATATATGTTTTAATCTATATTGTAGAGTTATTAAAAAAAAAAAAACCAAAACATCCTATTATAATTTATAAATTTTATATATGTTTATAACTTTGTATATATTTTTTATATGCTACTATTTATTGTTTAAAATTTATAATTAATCTATTTGATTCATTTGAATATTTGAAAGTATATAGTTTATATTATATTAAGTTTTCAAACAATAAAGATATAACATATATTAGTATAGGAATTATATAACATTATAACATATATAAGTATTATGTATGATTACATAAGTATATACCCTATACCCTATAACTAATTAACTAATTAAGTATAAGGTATAATGGTATATGGGTTTAAGTCTATAAAACTATATTATATATAAGTATAGAAATTATATAGCATATAATATATATTATCATTATATACCCTAAACTCTACAATATAAGTATGGTATAGATTAGGGTATATAAGTATAAGTATTAAGTATATGGCTATTATGTTTCTTATTTTAAATTGGGGTTTGGCCAAACCCCAAAGTGAAACCCCAAACTCCAATCTGATAAGTTGTGAAACCCCAAACCCCAATCTAATAAATTGTGTTGTGAAACTCCAAAAACCAAAATGAAACCCCAAACCAAACTTCACTCACGTGAGACACTCTCACTCACCCTTCACTCTTGAACGAAACCCAACGGGCCAAACCCTCACTGCGCTTCCCAGCCACACCCACCTCTGCTCGATCTCAGCCTCCCCTTTCCCACACCCACGAACTGCCACGAACGGCAGTTCGATCTCTCACTCTCAGTCGCTACTCGCGACCTCAGCCTCCCCGCTCCAGCCCCGCGATCTCAGCCTTCATTCTCCAGCCCTTTCACTTTCGCCCCGCGAGTCACCACCAAACTCTCCCTCTCAACTTCGCTCTCTCTCCCAAATCTGATATGCTCCATCACTCTCGATTAGCCGATCTCACCCAAAACAGAAACACCCACACTCATACCTCTCACTCAATCTCGCCTCTCTCGCATTAGAACAATAACCTGTTATGTTTCTTGATTTGGGTTTTGTTTTTCTTTGATTGTATTGCAGAATTATGATTGTATAGAAGATGGATTTATGATTTTCATTTGCTGGGTTTTGTTATTTGCTTGAGTTTGTGTTGCTCGCTCTCTCTTTCTCTCCCTCTCTCCCTCTGGTCTTGCCTCTCTATTTGAAACTCAGCACCGGAAAAGAACACCGAACCATGCCGGCGTCCCTACAAGTGTGGTTTGGTCTTGTTTTTTTTTCATTTTCCCGGTGTTTTGCGTTGAACCACGCCAGCAGGGGACGTCCGGTGCGGCGCACCGTGTCAAGGGTGCACCGGGCCGAACCAAGCCGTGCCCACCCCTAATTTTGAGAGTCTAAAAGTGGCTTATTCTCAAGCAGGTGGAGGTAGCCTTGTGAAACCAAAAACTTAATGAAAGCTTTTCAAGCCAATAGGTCGCTTTTATAAGCTCCTGCCTTTTTTTCTTTTTTGGTCTTTGAGCAAAGAGAGTAGAAAATAGTGATGAATTTTTTTGAATTATGTGCTGAGTAACTATCAATCAATGTGATGGTTAACAGCATTAAGAGAGTCTCAAATAAGACTGAATTTGTTTTTGTCTATTACAACTACAGTTTTTATTAACAACAAATAAACTCATTGAGAAAATAAGGGTTTGTTTGTCACTGCTTCTTATAAGTGTTTTTATTAAATAGCGTTTTTATTAGAAGCAGTTATATAGAAAAACACATACAAATTTTTATAAAAATTCTAAGTGATTCATGCTAAAGCACTTGAATTACTTCTTCTTTAAAAGCGCTTTTATAACCCAAAAGTATTTATATATATTTTTGACAAATGCTACCAAAAACGCTTTTATTAATTTAAAAGCGCTTTTGGCAATTCTAAAAGCATTACTAAACGAGCCCTAAACAGATACATATAACAACTTTGTAAGGAGAGGTTCTATTGTAGATGCCAGCAATTTTTTTTTATGCAAATTCTTGGCAAGACCATTTCTTCTTCATACAGATTTGTTGACTTTATGTTAAGTTTTAATTTTGAGATTTTAGACATTCTCATAGTTAAAATCTAACATATAGTCTTTACAACTTTCATTCTATACTGTAAAATGATATAAAGTGAATCATCAGAAAGTACTTTAAAAAATCGACCAAAAAAATGGTGTCGAACGCTTGTTACAGCAGTCCACTGTTATAAAAAATTCACTATCGATCACTCAATTTCAAAACCAAGCACTCAGCTACTAGAATCCGTAAATATATATGTATATATATATATATTTTTCCAGCGTCCACAACAGAACTGCTTCCCAACTTTGTATGTCTCTCTCAATACTTCTCAACTTATAGTCATCCCCTCCTGTACATGTTATACATTAATTGATATAATAAAAAATTACACACAAAATGAGTGAAAAAAATTTGTGTACAAAAGTCATATCACATCATCTGTCGAACCATTCAAATGTTAACATTCATTGATTTCAGTATCTAAAGAACAAAATTTGAAATATAATTTAAAATTGGGGTTTTTTAATCTTTTTGAATATGGCTAGAGTGTAGAAAATACAAGAGGCTAGAGTGAAATAACATATAATCAAATATCTTAATATCAAATAAAGACACATCTAAATATAAATGCTGTCCTAGGTAATAGGTATCATGAATTTGCACAACATGGTTAACAAAAAAAAAAAAAAGGGACACATAGTAATGTGAGCCTTTTAATCAATCCACTAATTGATCATCCAAAAAAAAAAAAATCATTTGCAGTTTGTTTTTTTCTTTATCAATCTGCTTTTGCAGTTTTGCTGCGCCTCTGCTAGGCATCATCAATTTGCTGAATTAATTATAGTCGATTAATTACATAATTAATTATAGTCAATTAATTGCTTTTGACCATATTGATGACCTGCAGACCTGAGTTTGCCTACAGACAAGCTACATGTAGACCTAGATGACAGTTGCAGCCCTGCAAATTAATTGAGTGATTTCATTTCGAAGTATTGATGTAAAAATGAATTGATTTTAAGCTGCAGGTGATTTAAGGGTATGGTAATTAATTATCAACGTCTTGGATAAAGTTGTTTATAGTTTATCTTTCGATTTTATCATTTATTAATTAATAAGAGAAAAAAAAAAAAAAAACTGTTTGGTATAACATGCAAACGCATGTACATACAAAACCCTTGCCGTTTTAGCCTCTTGTTTCGTGAAAGATTTAAAAACATATATATAATTAAACTTTCAAGAACTTAATTGAGATGTTCTCACATATATATTATTGAATCTTCATGTGATCTCATGATCGAGTTCAGCATCAAAGACTACGTAAGTAATCACGCATGGCGACATGTAAGTGCCTACACAGTTAATTGTCTATGTATACTTAATTAATTGATCGATGATTATGACTAATAGCTACTAATTAATCATATAAATACATGCATGCATTAGCATTATTGATCACCATTCTCATTTGAGCTGTTCCAATCATCGTGAAATGAAGAACAGGGCTGTTGCATGGCCCCACTGCCTACTGACTTTATAGATATGTATCAATTAAGGAGGTTAATTGGAACTTGGAACTCATTTGGGACTTAATTGCATCAATTAAAAAATTAAACCATAATTGGGGAAAAAAAGAATTTCTATTAGAATTTCCGGAATTGTTTACGTTTCTATTGGCTAAATAAATAAGAGTGTCGTTTGCATTAGCAAAAAATAGATCATATCGATTGAATTGCTTGCGTTTGTATTGGCTGTAATTAATTAAGAGTTCGAATGCTCATGAATGTTGACATATACGTGCTTGAACATTTTTGGAGAAAAAACAAAACTAAAATCATCAGTAATTTGCATGCTCTATTTATAGAAAAGTTTCAAAAATATTTTAATTGTATTCCTTTTCTTAATTCATGGAATATATATATATATATATATATTAATATCTATCATCAATTGAATTAAAATATGACTGGCTTTAATCATTTGAAGAAAATTCTTATAAATTAAGTATGGACCATTCCTCAGTTTACAGTTGTCTTTGTGACCCCATCTACTGAAGAAGTAATCATATAAAGGAGAAATTTAGAGCTAGAAGTTGCTAGCTTCATGTATCCCATGTTCCATCATATATAATATACATATATTTTATGATATATATAGGATCGAGCTAATTATAATTAATAGCACAACCTTGAACACATATTCATGGTCCAACTAGATTGTGACCAATCCAAGTGTATAATTAGTCTATCCTGGTCAATGATAACACTAATTAAATCATTCAATCACATTAGTCTTCTTTTTTTGTTTTTTGGCCACAATCAAATTAGTCTTATCAGAAAGCTTTCATAACAGAATATATATTAATTGCTAGCTCCCTTTTCTTAATTTATATTTGATTGTCTTGTTGTGGAGGCATACAATTCCATGACATATCTGGACCATGGTCGATCTAAGATATTCAAGATCTTGCAAAGATATATTCCTACAAATTTATTAGGATATTCTTTATCTAGAACCAAATTCGGGTGATTAATTCGTTCATACATATGAATTCTATTATTTATGATGAGCAACATTAAAGATCCTCTTTTCCATCAGCAATGACAACTAAAACTTTGTTTGCATGCCATAATCACAAAGTTTTCGGTTTAGGGAGGTTTTATTATATATAGAGGGAGCTTAAAGTAAGGATTTTGTACTTAGGTCTATAATTCAATATCATCTCATTCATATTTTAAAACATCATTCAGAGACTATATTTGCCAAAAATAAGCTAAATAGAAATTTGCTTATCCAGTTTATTCCAACAAACATTTTAATTTTATCCAATGAATTGTATTTGTTTGCACATATTAGATGATCAAATAATTATTGTTTGATTTTTTCCATTAATGATCCTTGAAGAGAGATTTAAAAGATGAACGGTTTCAATCCTTGAACTACATTTCTAGTTGATACAGAGTGAGGATGTTCTTACTTTTCTTAAGTAAGGATATTCTTATGAAGCTTCTTCTTTTATCCCTTTTTTTTTTTTTTCACTCTTTCTCTCTATATATATACATGTTTAAATACGATAGGTAAACTAGTAAGACATAATTATTTTTCACCTGCTTTACAGTGTAATCTTATAATATGAATGGTCTAATTCTTAATTATCACTTAACAATTATCTTTGCGAAGAAATCAATACATGTATATATATATATATATTTTTTTTCTTTTGAGAAATTATATAAATATATATTAAGTGCTCCAACGATTTTTAATTAATGGGCCTTTGTTATAATCGGTGCTCATCTCCTAGAGCCATCAAAGGGTCGCTTTGATTTAAAAAATATATATATATACACACACATGTATACATTATTGTCTTTCACGTGAAAACTCATCTGCCAACTTATGTTCCTAGGACCCAAGCTTTACCTTGATCCACATGATTTTTAAAGTGATGTTTTATATACGCAAGAAAGTCCATAAACCCAATCTAATTTTCCTCTTTTCTTGGTCTGAATCTAATAACACTAATATTCCTCTTAATCAAGCACACAAATACTGCACTCATTTCTTTTTTTTATAAAAGATGTTATCAAATTATTTTTTCCAAATGTTTTCGTCAACTCTCACATAGAGTAAGACTCTTAAGACTGTAATATAATTAATTTCCATTTTAACTATTGATTTAGTGATATTTCTTTTATTTTGTTGAATAAAATTCCAAATTTTAGTTTTTCCCTCTAAATAAAAAAATTAAGAAATTGAAGTATACATGTTGTTCTTTCAAAAATAATAAAGGTTTGGAGGATGTGCGCGCTTATGATACTCTGCCTTAAGTATTTCATGGAATGATTTAAGTCAAATAAATAGACAAATTACTTTTGAATGAGGTGATGTGACACGTGGACTATTTAGTTGATGTTATAAATTTAAAATATTGAACCTAAAATTATTTGATAAACGGTAAAAAAACACATTAACATATATATTGTAAAAAAAAAATATTTTCCTTACGTAATACTGCTGAGTTTCAAATAAACTATGGTTAAAATTTTGCCATTAAATATATATAAGCAAACAAACTTTAAAAATGATTAGACCATAATATCCGTGACAAATATTTGAATGAGATAATAATAATACATGAGATGACTAGTGATGGTGAGGTGTAAATTTGTACAAAGTCCTGTTTTTTTTGGAATATTTGTATAAAGTCTTAATGAATCATTAATTTGATATACTAAAAAAGAAAGAAAGAGATATTGACAGAAAAAGTTTAAAAGAAAAAACAAATATCAAATAACACACGAATAAAGATGCAGACCTAACTCTGTACCAAAAGAGATGCAGACCTAGCAAGCCACTCGTGCGCGCAGGCAACATGCCAATCATTGCTAGCATAAGAGTGAACGGGGTATCATCCACGTGGCGGACCACGCGTGTGGGGGACAAGACTTATGCAGTGGGAAATTTATTGCGCACCAACCAAGTAAGACTGGGTACGTAGCGTCCTTTACAACCCATTGGATTACACTCAGATTTGCTGCCACCACTCCCAAAAAGACAAGCCACACATCTATAATAATCGGACATTCGGACAAAGTTTTTGATTTTTATCGTAATAGTTATAAGTAAATTATTAATGAATAAAATAATTTTAAATATAGTTGATTTTTTTTAAAAATAATATTTATAATTAAATCTGAAATAGAAACAATTTAAATTATAAAAATATATTGTAAAAATAAAAATAATAAAGAAGAAAGTAGATAGGATTATTCCTTTTATATATATATGTATCCATAATTGTTTGCATTTGTTGGTTGTCTCTTTACTCCTATACAGGAGTGCAAATAACATTA